>LT728106.1:0-14209 GCA_900157175.1 Oithona nana
CATTCAGAAAAACATTACTTCGTTTCTTTGGGTAAGACCTTCAATCTAACGATTTTTCTACTTTTTGACCGCTCGTAGCTATGCAACCACACTATCGAAAAGTCAAATTTTTGTCCAAAAATTCAATTTTGAAAAAAAAAAAAACGTTTTCACGAGTTTTTCACCCAAATTTTTTTTTGACAATTTTTCACGTGAAATCAAAGTTGTCAACAGCTAAAAGTCCAAAACCACGACATTTTCACGAGTTTTTCACCCAAAAAAAAAACCCGACAATTTTCTCGGGAAATCTAAGTCGAATTTTTGGACAAAAAATGAAGATTTCGAACAGTGTGTTGGACTACCATCAAGGTACAGAAAATGGTCTTCAACCAACCAATCATCTGGAGATTTTGGTCATTGATGAATCAGAATAAAGCGAGGAGAATTGTTCCAATTTGTTCCAAATTAAAAAAAAAAAAAAATGAAAGTATGAATTTTCGCATCAAAAATGAATTTTGATGAACGAAAGTCCCAACAACAACAATTTTGTCACTTGTAGGACCGCTGCGAGCAAGCTTACTCGCGGTCAAAAACTTAATTATGCCAGGAAAAAATATTGATCAAGTCATGTCCCAAGTAATGATTTCTTTGGAATCCCAAAATATTTCAGAAACACCATCTGCCACTTTTTATTTCTCCATACTTAGGAATATAATTCCTAGACAAATATAATGTTAGGTAAATCTAGACGCGAGCCAGCATCCAATAGATGAAACTTTTTTAAAAGTACAATATTCTTCACGACTATTTTTTCAGTCCCAATGGACTTTTAAATAGGCATGCAGAAAAAATTGAAGCTTTTTCAAAAAAAGCTATTTAGAGACGAAATATTTGTTCGGGTTGTTGAAGTCTTGGCGTGTCGACAGGCCTGCAAACGCAACCAACGCTCACGGTGATGTTCCTCCTATGTACGACGACTTCGATCTCCTGGATTGTCCTGGTATATCCAACATCCAATAATCCAGTCAATTGATGACACTATTTTAAGGAAATAATGAAACAGACAGTGCACAGTAGGTAAAATTACTATTTTTTTGTGATATTTTCTAAATTTTCTCCACTTGAATTTCCAAAAGTTTCTTTACACAATATTTCGACTTTGGACACCTACTTTTTTCAAAATTGACTTATTTTCCTGATTTTTGGAGATATTTAGGTATCCAAAGTCACCATCAAATCTAAGGAAATTTGAGTGGAGACGGAATCAAAAATTTGACTAATGTGCAATGATTGACGAAAAGTTGCCTTTTGGGCGTGAAAATTGTTACTTACGCTGCTGACGGGAGCCCGCTCCAAGCTTGCTCCACAAGTGATTCCAACTTGGTGACAAACCCGTTCGACAATCTTTGAAGGAATTCGGTCTTCACGGAAAGATTCCCTCGTTTCCACGGGACAACCACAGATTCCCGATTGCTGCTCGTCTTCGATAGAAAAGGCCGAGGAGGCGGAGAGTAAAAAGACTATCAAAAGTGTACTCGCCAACATCTTGGCCAAGATTGATGAGTGCTGGATTTTTGATGCATTATATATCCGTTTTTGACAGACCCTTGGGACTTTTCAACCGTGAACTTGAGCTAGCTCGCGCTTCTAGGTCTTACGCGTTTGGGCATTTCTCCTATTAATCTCGCGCCAAGGATTGAAGATTTCAATTTTGTTATATCCTATCCAGTTGTGCGTCATAATTTTCCATTTCTATTTCTACTAAGTGATAACCCTAATCACAATAATGAATATCAAAATCCATTGGGAAGGAACAAAAAAAAAAGTTTCATTACTTTCTAGGGACTTCCATCTCTCATCCCGTAGATTATTTTTTGAAGAAAAGACGCACTTAGAACCAATCATATTACTTTTTTAAAAATATGAATTGTTGGACAAAATTTGGACTTTTGGCGGCTTCAATATTTGCTTTTTGCGTACTAACAAAAAAGTGTAGAAGAAAAAAGGGTGGACATTTGTAACGCATTCAATCATCCACGCTGCATTGCCACAACTCAGTAGATGACTGATTCGGCTTCTAAGCTAAGACAAGAGAGATAGATACCCGAGATACAAACAAAAGAAAAGAGACCCACTTCCTAACAATATTGATGCACTACTAAGGATATTTCCTTGCAAGCTACCCTACCATTGTTAGAAGAGATGCTCTACTGCTTTCGTGCCAATTAATCTCCATTTTCGGCCTTGATTGTGCACTTTATATGATACATGAGCTGAAGAATGCGTCTTGAAGGCATTGCACACTGCGGCAAAACGTCAAGGTTAGCTTTACACTCTTTGAGAATGACACTATCAAATACCTACTTGTATCAAATCATGAATGACAATGTAAGATTTGGTAACTACCAAGATTCAGAGCCCTCTTTAAAAAGCCTTTTAAGTATCGTTTTTTTCTAAAAACTGAGATATGAAATGATACATGCTGCTGATGCTGAGAAACATTGTGGATATGTGCATCAATTTTAGCCTCTAAGCACCATTGCGCTAAGATTATACTATTCTCAAAGTTCTGCTAT
Organism: Oithona nana; assembly: GCA_900157175.1. Lineage (NCBI taxonomy): Eukaryota > Metazoa > Arthropoda > Copepoda > Cyclopoida > Oithonidae > Oithona > Oithona nana. The sequence goes on from LT728106.1 coordinate 2,556, forward strand.
GTACTAAGCGGGGGATTTCATTCCAGGCATGCCCCCTTCTCCAACAGTCTTGACTGCAATATTGGTAAATGCTTGGAATGCCTAAAAACGAAGACAATTTGAACGTCAATTGCATCTTCTTCCATTCTTCTACTATTATCAGCGTTGGAACGTAAAACTATCCCCAAAATGGACCTTTGTCTTTGGTTCATAATGTCTATATTTCCCATGAATTTGGTGGATGAGTATTTCTACTCTGACATTGTGACTGCCACTGTCCCCTGGATAACACTCTTTGCATGTGCATTGACAACAAAAATCTAGCACTCGAACTGGCAAACAACAACAACTTGATCGTAATCACAAATAGGTACCATCCCACCAGTCTGGTGGGGTCAATGATGACATTGCGAGGTCTGAATTCGAATGACAGCCATGGACCCCTGGATAACACTCGAACTCTTTGCATATGCATGAACAACAAAAATCTAGCTCTCGAACTGGCATACAACAATCACCTAGGTCATAATTGCAAAAAGGTGAATTGTTATAATCTTGACATATTCCATCGCCAATTTGGTCTTTAATGCAATAGTTATCTGACCTGATACAAACGTTATCTGGACAATCAATCTGCTTTGTTTTGGTTATGGAATGACCTCTCCAACTTTCTCCGTAAATAAGTACTTGACAGATAGGATCCTCTAAGCAACAATCCCCATAATCGAAAAAGTAGTCAACATTGTTATAAATCAAGTCACAAATTCCATCGCCCTTAGTTGCACCATAGATTCCGATGGAACTGCAATTTGGGATGGCATTGGAGTTAGTAGTTATGCAGATACAGTCTTGACAAGGGCTAAAATCGTTTTCGTAATCACAACAATCACCAAAATCGTAGTTGCATTCTTCAATGTTGGCTTCATCATCACAATATCCGTCATTAGCCAAATGCCAAAATGGACAGCCAGCTTCAGTCTTGTTTTCTGATGGGATCAATACCTCATTTTCCATAGCCATTGCTCGATCGATTGTATAGTAGACCATGACAAACGTTGCAGACAAGACACTCAAAAGACTGAAAAAAAGAACTTTTATAACGCGTTTTTTGTCCATGATAACCTGACGTGAAATGAATCCATGTACTTGAAAAGATTGAAAAAAACATTGACCATAACTACAGGGCTATGGCCAAGTCAAAATCTTTTTACATAAGTCTTGGGGGGTCAAGTCATCTACTTTTTCAGAAAGAAAATATTTTTCAAAAGGAATAATTACATACACATTTTCAATCTATGCTTTCTATATTTCTTACTCTTTAGGCGGTTGTAATATAATTCACAAAAAAAATGTTCCGTTATAAAACTATCACCAATATGATAACAAAATCAATGAATTTTTGTCTTTAGTTCATAATGACTTTATTTCCCATGAATTTGGTGGTTGAGCATTTCTTCTCGGATATCCTCAATGCCTAAATTCCAAAGACAGCCACTGTCCCCTGGATAACACTCTTTGCATGTGCATTGACAACAAAAATCTAGCACTCGAACTGGCAAACAACAATCCCCTTGGTCATGATCACAAAAAGGTGAATTGTTATGATCTTGACAAATTCCATCGCCAATTTGGTCCTTAATGCAATATCTATCTGACTTGATACAAACGTTATCTGGACAATCAATTTGCTTTGTTTCGGTTATGGAATGACCTCTCCAACTTTTTCCATCAATGTGTATTTGGCAGATAGGATCCTCTAAGCAGCAATCACCATAATCAAAAAAGTAGTCAACATTGTTCAGATTCAAATCACACTTTCCATCGCCTAAGGGTGAGACCATCTGATCCCAAAGATTGACAACTGAGTCGCAATTTTGGCTGGCCTCGATGGTTAAAGTTGTGCAGAAACAATCTTGACAAGTGCTAAAATCGTTTTCATAATTACAACAATCGCCAAAATCGTAGTTACATTGTTCAATGTTGGCTTCATCATCACAGTATCCATCATTAGTCAAATGCCAAAATGGACAGTCAGCTTCAGTCTTGTTTTCTGATAGGATCAATACTTCATTTTCCATAGCCATTGCTCGTTCAATTGTATAGAAAACCATGACAAACGTTGCAGACAAGACACTCAAGAGACTAAAAAGGACAATTTTTATAACGCGTTTTTTGTCCATGATGGCATTTGTGCTGATTTTCCTCAAATGCTTAGTGGCTACTTTTGCGCTCGAAAAGCCTTTGAAGTAGCCTTGGTTACCACCACAGCAAAAGAGCATGTTTGCGTCTACTTTACGTTATTGATTGAAAGCGGAACATTTACCAACTCTTGCACCAAACCTTTACATCATAAGATTTTTTTCAGGGGTGAACGGGGTGAACTGAAAACTTTTTAACCTAAACAGTGTTATTGGGAGTTCATTTATGCTTTTTTTGTACATCTATATGAATAAATCCTCAAGCTAGCAAAACAGTTTTGGGATCCTCCAGGAGATGTGTAAGGGAAATTGGCTAGTTTTTGGTGTGGGTCCCTTTGGTGAATGGAGAGTCCCTGGGGTGAAATGTGGGGGTCGTGGTTTTTACTACAAATAATTTCTCGACATTTTTCATGGTTTTTTTGCGATCGAAGCGAGGAACCGACGGAAGCCTCGCTTTAGGGGCCGAATTGTTTAAAAAAAAACCATGAAACATTTAAAAATAGATTTTAATCGCGGTCAAATAATGCAATTTTTCGTTCAGTAGTTTGGTCTGCATCAAAATAATATTTCACGAACCTGAGTGTTCGGTATTGAAGACTTTCTTTTCTTGACCAGCATTTGATGTTTGAACTTTCAGATTGTGAGCTTTCGACTGACATAGTAATTGATTGTAAACTTGGTTTTGAGGAGATGCTTATTAAGCTGTCTGGTTCTTCCGCTTGTTGAAGGCTTTCTACTGAACTTGTTATTGATAGCATTGAGAGAAGTATTAGCTCTTCATTGACAAATGAACCCTTTTTAGAAGAAATGCTGATCAAACTTCTAGGCTGCTGCTGATGATCATCTTCAATGTCATCCAGTGAAACCACTTCAGATTCCTGAGAATTTCCATCCTTAGTTTCTTCAATCTTGGCTTTGATAATTGAAGGTTCATCATGAACCTCGTCTGAAGGGTTCATTTTGCAGAATGAATTGACTTATAAGAACGTGACAATAATTAGTGGTTGGCAATTTGCAACGATTATTAAAAACATTCACATTTCTACTCCACGTGAGGTACACTCACCGCATGTCAAATCCTTCACATGGTTCAAATTGCTAGATGTGATTTTGGACCCAAATTAGTCCCGTAACAACATATCTTGGAGGATTCTCTCCTTCCTTCGGATCCATATCGTTTTTCTCTAGGGTATCTTTTAGTGTGGTCAGAAAAATCGCTCTTCCCAAGGGAACTGAACTGATGTTCTTTCTTCTTCTCTTCTGTGTTCTAAAAGCTGCTGCCAATTGGCTATGCATATCAATAGTTGAGGGAGATGCCAAAAAAATGTCCAAGAAGACCAAGACTTTTGTTTGCGTTTGCTTCGCTTCACTTTCGCCACTGAAAATCCCCCATTTCTGGGGGGTAATGTGATGAAAATAGGATGAATATACAATTCTGGCAGATATAAAAGAAGGAGAAGGGGTCACAAAGAAAAGGGCAAAGGATACGCCCCATTTCATTTCATGATACCAGTACCACCACCGGGAATCTTAGAAGCATTTCTCATCTATTATTTACGCGATGAGCCAAGCTGCGATAGATTTACAAAAAGATAATACACTGATTTTCGCCATTTTCAGACATTGTGCAGCTAAGCTCTGGTTCCCTATTATATTTGTCAATGGTTATGAAGGGGGAAGTAGAATGTGCATCATCAGTATTAGGAGAAGAAGTCCTCTTCTAAGGTTTATCCAGCTGCCGGACTCTCACACAGCAACACCAAAATAAGCTGAGTAGCTTGAAAAAAAAGGCAGAATTATTTTTCACCTGGTACGACGATCAATAGATTCTGATTCTTATCCATGTTTGCATGTTACTATCATCTCTATCTTTTGGCAAATGTAACAGACGATATTATTACTCAACTAGGGCTTCCATATTGACAGTTTTCACCCTCTAGTTGGTGACCGGACACACTGATGTCAAAACCTATCAGTTTTCAACTTGTGCTATGGAGTACTTTTATTGACCGGTTTTGATATCAATTGAACATTGAGGGTTAAATGCATTCCATTGGCAATAATCGGATCTGGCAACCCAAGCTAGGGTTGGGTGTTGTGTCGACTTCTGTTGTGTCTCTCCCCGTGAAAGGATTAGATAAGTTAGCTGGCTAGATTCGCGCGTGTACAATGTACACACCTGTCAAGCTGCCGCAACGAGTAGTCACGAGCCATTTTGAAAATAGTTCCTCTTGATTTGCCATGTCACATCTCCTCTCACTCATGGATATACAGAAGTACTTTAGTTGATGGATGTTTGCGCACTGGAGAAAAGGATTAGCTGCTATACTTCGACGTCTTTCCTAAAGTAAACAATTTCCGGACATAGATTCGCATCTGCAATGATGATTAGAATATCACGAGCGAGCGAAGCGAGCTTGACACGCTATGTTAAAAGTCCAAATTTTGTTCTTAAAGTATTTTTGATATCTGTAAAATTCAATTCACTCTAATCTGTAGAAAGTAAGTCACCCTAAAAGGTGTTTTTTTCATGCCCAAAAATCGCCGAAAAATGATTTTTGGACAAAACAGGGACTTTTAGCCTAGTGTGCTTTAGGTTGTCATGAAATAGAAAAACTAATATTTTTCAATATTTAACTTGGAGTTTTTCGCCTTTTTCCATTAGGAGGCACATCAGTGGTTCATGGTTGGCATGCAGTGGGGCTGGAATCGTTGATAAAGGTGATGATTAGTCTAGAGAAGCGTGACACACTAGCTACATCAAGGTAGGTAGGGGATTTTTCAAAAATGGAACTTATCTTATGGTCACCACCATTAAGGCCTCTATTGTCATGCAAAATTCATCTTCATAAGAAGCATCAAGGTTGAAAGTAGTAAACTGTTCAAAGAGTCCACCGAAAGTCACTTTTTAGGGTGACTAACTTTCTACAGAAACAGATTAGGGTGTGTTGAATTTTACAGACATATCAAAAATTGAAATTTTAACATAGTGTGTATTAGTAAACCTACCTCGCTTCGCTCGTTTTGAATTGAGTGATTTTCCCGAGTTTTGCTTGGTGCGGTAAAACCACAGAAAATTGAAAGGTTTTCTGCTGGAATGATCCTTCTCTGCTGAAGAAACAGAGTAATTATCTGTGATCGACACCTGAAGGAAAAAGGAAAGAAATCATCATCGAAAATCGACTACTCTAGTCTACTTGCCGTTGCCCCCGGCCTTAATTGGCCCAACGAAAAATGCGTTTGTTTTTCTGCCGAAACCATCTTCTTGAGGAGTAGTAAGTGTCACTACAACCACCAAAATTCAACAAAGTGGCCTTCAAGAATCGTCAAAAAGATAATCGATGAGTAATGTTCAGTTTTGTTCTTTGGCTTAATGAGGAGTACCTTGTCATCCCTCAATTTCCAGTCATCAAGAAGATTACCGATAAGTAGTCTAAGTGCTCTTTTTACTATATCTACTTTGATGAGGATGACTCACATTTTTGCACACTACAAAAGATAGTTTAAAAAAGTCTTATTGATAATTGTATTTCAAAAGTTTGCAAACCGGATTTATCGCTTCAAATGTAATTTATGGTTTTGTGTGACTTCATTTGTGGGCGATGGGGGCTTGGTCAGTTGAGGCAAGATTTAGAGTTCTTGGGTGGCGAGACTGGAGAAAGAGCGATAAACCATCGACTTTTTCAGCTTTCTTCCATTTTCCTTCTGCGTGGCTTTTAACGACGAACAGATCACTATCGCAGCGCAGAGTTACACTATCTGAACAGAGCTGAAGAAAAAGAAGGCTAGGACCGTAGTAGTAGTGTAAGTAGACACAAAAAATGAAAGGATGAACAGCAGTACCAAGTTTCTCATTTCTTCAAGAACCATCCATGAGGGTATGAAAATAAAGGGGGAAAAGCAACGATTTTTATCGAGTCGAGCAGGAGACAAAGACACAATTCGTCTACTATAATATGAACCAGACTCACATCATCCAGTTACTCCTCTAGTGGAGTTTTACAAGTCCTCAGTGTTGTTTTCGCTTAGCAATTTGGGCGCGAAAATTCAAATATTTCAATGGCTTCATTTTTTGACCGCAAGTTTCTCCGCTTTCGCAATCCTATAATTGACAAATCTTGCGCTGATCTTTTAGTTGTAGTTTTGACCGTTAGGTGTCGCTGTTGATATGGATTTGATGCCAAAATTCAAATATTTTACGACGACTGCCACGTTTAGTTGAAAGAAACAAGTACTGTGAAGATTTCAACGAGAAGTCTTTCTTTATTCTCGAGCCCTTGAGTGAAGGGGAAAAACAATGAAGTCATTCAACTTTCGCTACTCCTATGACGAAAATCACAATCAGGAAATCCATAGGGTTCCATCCCGCACCCCTACGACAATACGAGGCGTACGCGCATAAATGGGATTTTTTAGCATCCATCAACAAAAACTGTCAGTTCAGTGTGTCATTTCTCACTGCTCCCGAGGTTTTTTGCTGCCAAAAAAACGCCACTGACAATTATGGTCGTCGTCGGAAAAACAATCTACAATTTGTTATGGAAACATAAGCCAGCGGAAATTGAATTAATTGGTTTGTTTTTCACGTGTTGAAAGTAGTAATCTCTCCTTTACCTAGTCCTGGATGGTTTTCCTGGGTTCCTAGAGGAACTACAGGCTACAGAGCTTTTTTACACTTAGCCGATGCTCCGTCAGATCCTAGTTTTATCTTAGATTTGGTAGCACGAGCCAATCCTGAAATGCCTGAAATCGAATTTGTTGACCGCGATGTAGCTTCAGTATCGCAGTCCTAAAAATCACAAATTTTTGGCTAAAATTTGCTTTCAGTTGAACTTTTGGCCGCTAGGTGGCGCTGAGTAATCATTGCTGAGATTGTTTGTATTTTGGCGAGTAATTGAGGAATAAGTTCTGCTCGAAACCACATAATTTTGATGAAAATCAACACTGATTTTCTGGACGGATGCATTTCATGCCTCTTCTCTCTCGGAAAAAAAACCCAGGATGACATTGATGCTAAAAATGGTTTGTTAAAAGGCAAGCAAAGAAGAAAGACTTTTGAGAAGTACTTTTCGCGCATCATTGCTAAGCTTGATGCTGCTGTGCTGCTGCTCAGTCAAGTGAACTTCCCTCTCGCAAGCAATTAAGTTTGGCATTAGATGCATTACTTTATGACCAGAGGCAAAGAAGAGAACCAGGCTTCTGGCCCCTAATCTGGGAAAATTCACTTAAAAATGGTTCTCTTCGTGTTTACATAATCATTTCCGAATCATTTTCAAATTTTGGGGACCGTTCGTGAAACTCTCACGGTCAAAAACTCCGATTTAAACCAAGAAACATTTCTTTTAAAAATAGCTCGCTACGCTCGCATAACAAATCCATTGAAGTTAGACCCTAAGCCTGGTTTTAGAGATGAGAGAAGTGCTTCAGTCATAACTTTGAGTGTGTCATATCGTTACTTTTCAATGATGCTCCTCTCTAAGAACCCACTATTGTCATGAGACAGCAGCAACCAGGACTTTCACAATAGGCAAACATCACTCAAAAAGTGTCAAAAAGTTTGAAGAATTCAATGCCAAAAGTAGAGAATCAAAATTGGTCCAAACCACTCAATTCTTTAAACTAAAATTATTCTTTACTTTTGGGTGTCTTAAAGTTACAACTTCAATGACAGATTTTGAAGGATTTTTTGCCTAGTGTGATATTGCAACTGCCCACAATAATCTCAGTGAAGAGGCTACAAAAAATATAGTTGTCTGACTTTCACTTATCATCATCACAAGAAAACCTCAAGTTTTTACGAGTTTTACTCATTTTTGCTGGGGAAACCTTACTTGCTGTCAAGCTTGGTTACTTGACAGATTTGTTCTATGGATTTGTAAGCTTCCAAGAAGCAGTAGTCATTACTTAGTAGAACCCAAGGAAAGTAGGCATCTCAGTCTTCTCAGTGTTTTCGTTTCTTGAGTGAGAGAGAAAGAAAAGACTGGTGAAAACAAATTGATGTTCGTTTAGGTCCATCACCGAAGTGGGTCTTGGCCAATATAAGCTACTGCTTGGTTTTACGTCGTACAATAGTCATTAGCACTATATGGATTGGACTACTACTCAGTCTCTACTCACCCTCAAGATGGACGATGCCTATACTAGGATATCCCTTGCTTACGTTCTTTAACTGCAAAACTACAAAATACTACCATACTTACCTCAAAACCCAGCAGGTCTGGGCTCTCAAATGACCTGATTTCCTCAAAATTACCTCGTGGGCCGACCTTCTGATGGTCAAAATTAAGATTCAGTAATGAACAAAACCAATTAGTACCTCGGCCCTTCGCGCCTCAATGTTCTGCTTTTAGAAAAAGCCAAAGATTCTCTGGTGAGCAAAAAATAAAATTCAGTAATTCACGGGAAAAAAATAGTTTTAGTAGCTCGGCGCTTCGCGCCTCGGCTGTTCTAAGTCAAAATATGTTGGGTTACTTAGTAAAAGCATTATAATCTAGGAATTCTAATCTTGAAGAAAGCCTTTGCGGCAAAATATAACAATAACGCGGGCGGGAAGCGGGAAAAAGTTTGCTAACGGCTTTTTGCGGCGCATTGGCCCGTTGAACGCCCGAGCGTGCGGGGGAGAGATTGCGAAGCACAAAAAAGGGACTGAGGATGCAATCCTATTAGCAGTATAGTGTCAGTGCTCGTCCCGACTACTCATATCTCGACGTGTTTTACACATCTAAAGAAGGTAAGCACGAAGGTGTTTTTAAAGAATTCCGTAATTCGCAGGGCTGTCATCTCCTATTTGCCCTTCTGTCGCTTTTATGATCACCAGGGCGTGAAAAACTGTTTTTCTTTGTGTTCAACTTCAAAAATGGAGCTCAGGAATCCCTCAAAATGGCGTTGGCACTTTGCACACTAGTGTTGACAAGTAGTATGGAAAGGAATGCATAGAATGGCTATTCAAAATTGGACTCAAAAAGTATAGCCAAAGACCTAAAGTGACCTAAAATGACAGAGCGATTGAATATGACCCGAAATGACCAAAAATGTCCGAAAGTCCGAAAATGACTTCTCAAGGTACATAGTAAAGAAATACCTATTCAAAAGAGGACCAAGAAGTACAAAAGGGACCTAAATAGACCTCAGGAGACCTAAAATGATTAAGAAGTAACTGAGAATGACCCCAATTGACTAAAAACGTCCCAAACTACGAAAATGACTGTAAAGTACATACAGCTAAAGAGTTACCAAAAAAGGCCTAAAGTGACCCAAAATCCATAATTTATCCTATCCTAAAAATCGTTTAGGTTTGGACTTAGTTGAAGGATTTCTGTTATGAGGTGTTTGTTTAGTTCAGAGTAGGAGAGTAGTCGAGGGGGTAAAAGTTGCATTTTTCAGTTGCATCTCATCAAGCTAGGCTGCTTCAGTACTACTTTTCTGATGTTGTTGATCAATGTCAAACTTCTTGGGAGGTCTCTTGCATTTGACACAATAGCCGTCATCAATGATTTTCACAATATTTGGGTCAACGTCACTGGCTATCAAAAGTTGAAGATTGACAGATCAATACAACACTAAATAGTTTTGAACCAATTAAAGAGAGATAGACAAATAGTGACCATCTGTGGTATGACTGGGATTTGTCCATCTCATTCTCAGTAGTGACAAAAGTCAAAGTGAACCATATGCACCTTGGAAAATCGTTTTGCATTACCAATGCGCAAACTCATCACCATAGAGTAGTCCATATGTCCCGTGAATGATGATGAGCCTTCTGTTCACTGAAAATTGAATTGATCTGGGGTTGAGATGAATATTCACAGTGTACTTTGTACCCCACAAAATCACTCTTTTGTAGAAAACTTCAGAGATACAAATTGACCCAAATGGACCTGAATTGATCTAAAAGGACCTAAGTTAACATAAAATGACCTAAAGGAAACCAAAGGGAACTATAGGGACCCAAAGGGACTCAAAGGAACCCAAAGTGACCTAAAGGAACAAAAAGGCATTCAAAGGGCTCTAAAGGGCCTAAAATGAATCTAAACGGACCAAAAATAACTGAAGTATGAAAATCTGAAAGTGACAAAATCCTCTTTGACAAAATTGAACCATAATTCCCTTCCATGAGTGATTTTGAAGGCAATTAGTCCATTGCTGAATTGAGGATTACTGTTGGTCTCTCCTCCACTAATGCGTTGGGTCTCCTATGCATTTCCCAGCCCCATGATCACATCCCAAACCCTGTAGTAGACTGTGTATAAAAGCGATTGCAACAGAGATATGCGGAGGTTATGGCTAATTCTACCCCTACTTCCCCACTTTAGCTACTTATATTCCACTATTGTCTACTTAGCAAATCAAAGCAAATTCTTCATCATCTTCTTCTCTTCAGCAGGAGCAGCACTGGAAGTGTTTTTGCCTTCTTTGTATCTGTCAGACCAGTGTCAGAAAACTCACGAGATTGAAGCAAAAAATGCAACAGCAGCAGCAATGTCGTCATCTTATTTGCCAAGCAAAGCAAGTGAAACAAAAATGGGAAATTCAAAATGAATGAAGGGAAAGTTGTGATTATTCGACTCTTTTTGATCGAGATTCTATCGATTTCGTGCATGTTTTCTAAGAGGATCTCACCTAACCGCAAAGGTGAAAAATAGTCATTGGAAAAATAGGTATGAAATTATTCACATTCAGTACAGATCGCACACTGTTACAAAACTTCAAATTTTGTTCAAAAAAATTCATCTGAAAATGAAACATTTTTGGTACATTTATTAGTCAACATCTGGATTTTTGACTTGAAAACCCAGATTAGGGTGGGTTGAATTTTATTTCAAAGTAGGGTTTTGTCAAAATCCACTTTCTGGGACAAAAATTAGACTTTCACCTAGTGTGAAAGGTTGTGAAGATTTTCTTTTTTGTTCCAATGTGAAACATACTTTTTGGCTCTCCTCGTTTCATCATTTTTAGGGAGGAGAGGGAATGTGAACAAAACCGATAAGTTATCAAACCGATCCATCATTGTCGAAAATGACTTGATTTGAAAGTAAAAAAAAAATATCCCAGCTTGTAATAATGATCATGTACTTTAAAAGAAAGACTGGATTTGAAAAGAAAATTGGACACAAAAGAAGGATTGTAAGTTGTCAGTAGCCAAATGACCGGAATTTCCGTTGAAGCGTAAATATCCGATAAGCATCTGAAAAGCAGCAAAGAAATCTAAGAATCTATTTTCTCTTTCTCCTCCTCGCAGATGCCTTATTTGCGTGAAACACACACTGTGCACTACGTTTTAGAGCAGCTGCTCATATCCTTTGGTTGACTGTGGTGCAATGTGGTTGAGCGGAATAATTAATGGTTAAACGCGCATAATTGACCCCTCTCTCGCTCACTAATATCGCGACTTTTTTTGACAGAACTTTCACGTCAAGCGAAAAATTGGGATTTTAGGCGGGCATAAATCCAGAATTCATAAAAATCTGAAATTCACAA
>LT728106.1:15122-43252 GCA_900157175.1 Oithona nana
CTTTCATTGGGATGAATTATTGGCCTGGAAATGTCGTAGATTTTTTTTATCTGGGTTTTCTGAACTCCAGAATTTCTGGTTTTAAGAGTTCCTTAATTTTGAAGATTTGGGGGGATTTTCTCTTGGATTTCTGGTTTTAGCAGTTCTTTTATTAATTTTGAAGTTTTTGCTGGGATTTCTGAATTCCAGAATTTCTGGTTTTAGGAATTCTTTTTAATTACATACTTTTTTTGCAATTCCAGAATTTCTTTTTTTTAGAGTTTCTTAATTTTGTAGATTTTCTGGGATTTCTGGATTTAGAACTCCCTTTTTGTTAATTTTGAAGGCAACAACCCTGTTACTACACATTCAAACTTACAATTCACAATTTTTTCTGTTTGTCTCTATTTGACCGTGACCCTCTCCTTCAAATAAACCCTGATTGCGACTCTTTTTTTGCTTTGGCTCCTGTCATTCAGTAGACTAACTCTAGAGGGTGGGGAGGGAAGTCATAATTAGGATTTACAAGCCAAATCATCATCTGCTCCATACCTTTTTCCTGTTTCGACTCTATGTTATTGATCTAAACTGCAAACGTCAGAAGTGCAACCTAACCTAAATATCACCTTCTTTTCGTCTTAGACAATTGTTTACCTTTACATTTTTTTACACTTCACTAAGTTTCGTCTTGCAAAGTTCAACGTGCAAAAGTGTTTGTACTAAAGCCACTTTCGCACACCATAATTACACCGCATGAGGCACGCCTTGATTCATTCCTACTGCAAAACACATTGAAAAATGATACTTGTCCAAAGTTACAAATTTTTTAAAGGTTAAGATTCTGGGACAATTTTTGTTACTGTAAAGTAGGGTGTTTGGGGGGTCAAAAAGTTAAGGAGCATGAAATGCAAGATTTACCAACAAGCCATTCTATTTTATACTTTGGACCTTGGAAACTAATGAATCTGCTTAGAGAAAATTTCTATTACAGCTTTATGCTCAATGACAAATGAATAGGGCAGAAATGGGCACTCTGTGAAGGCATGATTCAGCAATTTTGAAGGTGTCACCCTAATGGAGTTAAGATGACCATCATAACTCCGATAAGAAACTTTGACTGAAAAAGTTGAAAAAGTTGCACTGGCACTGCTTGTTGTCAAAGCTCATGATCATGCCGTGACACAGCCAAAAACTTGTCTGAATTTCCTAGTTTCCCAGGCCACCATACACATCTCTGTAGAGTAGAAAATGAGCTCAATTGACCCCTCAATACATACAGAGCAGAGTTAAAGGGGAGACAGATAATTCAGGGGAGAAAACTACCCAAATTGCTCCTATCAAAAAACGAAGGGTTGAAACACTTCAAACTGGGGAATTTTTAAAATAGAAGAAGACATTATTTGGATGTAGAAATCTTCAATTTTCGTTCTCGGACATGTATTTTCCTCACGTGCGTTTCCGCTACTTGCTTCGATGAAAAGCCAAAGCTGAAACTACTTTGAAGAATGAAAAATCACTAGACAAAGAATTCTCTTTGCTACATATGGCATTACAGCTTGGGGACAAGGAGGCGGGATAGAGGGCCACGCCCCTTTTTCTTTACCATTTACCGATGACATTTTGATGCACTGGAGCTAATCAGCCGTGCCAAATATGCTGAGCTCTCTTTTCCCGCATTTTTAGTAGGACTCTCTTCTTTGAGGTTTTGTCCACTTTTGTTGCAATGTATGATAGGGTGACTGATATTTTCTGTACATGGCTCTGCATTGGATATCTAAATACAGTTTAGTTGACTGTCTTATATTCACTTGCAATAAATTGATTTTACTAGTGGGCTAGTGGGGTCAAATTGAAAATTCACATTAAAACTTATATTCAAGGGTCAGGGATGGGCATAAATTACCCGGTTACCCTACGGTGTATAAAAAGTTTAAAATTGGTAAAAAGGCTGCAAAAAATAGGTGAAAACTAAATTTTTGTTCCATTATTCCCCACACCCTCAGAATTCACGATTTTCACCGAGACTTTGTCATCATCGCCCCATAGTCCACATCACAAAAGCATCACGACATTCTAGCCAACAGAGCAGGAAAAACTCGAAGCAGCAAAACCAACGTGATGAACTCCAGCAATTTGCTATACTTGTACAAAGAGATACACATAGAGTCCAGGTTTGTAGAGCAAAACGAATGGCATAGAGAATTGTCAGAGAGTCAGAGAGGAGCTCCACGTTAATTTGATAAGATGGATTGGCTACTCAGCTCCTCGGAAAATAATTTACCTGCCTACTCAGCTTTTTAAAATTAGTTTTGTCTTCGTAATTTTATGCATTTGTGCTTGAGTGAAAAGACCAGCGATAAGTAGAAATTGAATTTTACTACATTTTATATTTAAAAGTCTTGAAAACAAGAAACTCGAGATAATTTACGATGCAATACGCAAGCGAGTGTGCTTGAAGTCAATTTAACGAGAGTTAATGATGCTTTTGAACGCAGTTTAGCATCCAATGACACACATTGTTCGGAGGCATGTTTGACCCCAATTTGTCCTTTCTGGAAATGCAGAAAATTCACTTGTTTCCTTATTTGTTTGAGGCTCTTTTTACTCTTTTACGTTTCATAAAGTTTTAAAGGAGGGTGGACTGTATGATTTCGATTTTGGCGAGGACACATCATCGCACTTTATGACTGGATTTACTCAATGGCAAGAAACCCACTGGCATGGAAAGAGATCAAGCCCAGATAACAGCAGATTCTCTCAAGCCTAAATCAAGGCCTTCTTCAAAAATCTAGCGCAAAAAATTCCCTGAAAACACTCATCCAGAAGGGCCAAGATTTTCTTCAAAAAATATCACAATGTTTGAAAACTAAAAAATATGATGTTTTCCACAAAATTTGCATTTTCCACAAAATTCATATTTTCCACAAAAATAATATTTTCCACAAAATTCCTATATTCCACAAAATTCATATTTTCCACAAAATTCATATTTTCCACAAAATTCATATTTTTGGCGCGAAATAAAAAAAAATATAATGGTTTAAAATGAGATTTTTTGGGTTGATTTTAAAACCAACTTGAAAAAGATTTACATTTGACCTTTTTTGTTCAGCTTGACACTTACGAATCTTGAAACGCGTGAATGTTTGGATTTAGCATGGAGATAACCTCTGCTGAAGCTCTGTTCTAAAATCATTTGTCAAGCAACACTACTATCTTGTTCCCTATAATAATGTAGGCAAAAAAAATGTAGAATAAAAAAAAAAAACAGAGGATAGGGATCAGTGCAAACAATGAAAAATGACCCAAAAAAGGANACACTTACGAATCTTGAAACGCGTGAATGTTTGGATTTAGCCTGGAGATAACCTCTCTGCTCTGTTCTAAAATCATTTGTCAAGAAACACTACTATCTTGTTCCTTATAATAATGTAGGCAAAAAAATGTAGAATAAAAAAAACAGAGGATAGGGATCAGTGCAAACAATGAAAAATGACCCAAAAAAGGAAAGAAGATCCTTTCTTCGCTTTGAGTAGCAGAAGTATAGAGAATAATCTTGTTTCTTGTATTTTTCTTGCAGATTCTAACGTTTGGTAGTGGGCCTTATCCATTCCCAGTTCTTGTCTAAAGAAGTACTGAAAAAGAAGACAAGAAATGAAATCATTTGTCCATCTTCAATGCCACCATCATCATAAATAAAACCGGACAAATTGTTTACACTAAAAGTTTGACTTGAGAACTGAAGAAGCCTCAAAAATATATTATGGACTAATCCACCGAAGAAGTGCTTCAGTTAGTAATGTGAGCCTGAAACTAGAAGAATAAAGTAACAACTTTTGCCCTTCTATACAAGAATATTTTCCTTGGGAAAAAGAGAAAAGGAAAAAGTAAAGGAGCAAAAAAAAGTTGACCATTGGCAACATGTGCTCAACTGCGGAAGCCAAAATGTCTTGTTCCTACAGATTTCTTGCAAGTATTCTACTTTGCACCATCATATTTGGTAAGTTTTCATAGCTTTCATATAATGGAAAAAGGAAATTTTGACTAGTTTTCTGTGGGTTTTCTTTTTAGTTCTCACGGGTAATTAGAGTAAAGGGGAAACCTTAACTCTACTAATGATCAGGTATTCAATCCATTAGTCATCTAAGCCTAGTATTTTTCTATAATGTAAACAAAATATGCCAGTAGTGTTGTTTGATGTCTGCAGACTTCATACTAACGGAAACAGAAGATTGACATTGATCTACGGTGTTTTGCAAAAAAATCGAGGTGACAATCAAAAGTTGATAAATATAAACTTTTTTTTTGCATGAGTGTAGTCATCTCTAAAATATTCCCATAATATCTTTTCTGGGGAAAACAATTGCGTCATTATAAGCTTATCCACTTGGCTTGAAGTTTGAATGAAGCCTTAGCAAAACTTTTTTAATGCCTGAGAAATTCTAGACTGATTCTTCATTCACTAAATACCCTTAGAAAAGTGGTTTCCCCAAACCGTTGTTCTACTTTCTTGTTTACTTTTGTTTACCTTTCTAAAGTAAGCGTATCAATGTCAATTTTCTAAAGACAATTAGTTATTCTTGTCATGAGCAGAACATTTCATCCTGGGGGTTTAAACAACATCTGGGAGAACGATTAAGGCTTTGATTATAAACTAGGGTGGCCATAAATCACTGCATGATCACACACACCGTATTAGTTAACAACAGTACAGTAGTAATGGTGTCAATAAAATTGATTTGATTTCGTAAGTTTTTCAGTGGCAGAAAAAGATCTGAAGAAGAGAGTGAATCCAGATAATTAGTGCATCTTTTGATGCTAGGCACGATTTTGTTGCTGTTTTTGGCTGACACAAGCTGAACACACTACAGAAAAACAAGACCCACTGGGATACACTGATGCCTCGGTTTTTTTGTGTGTGCTGAAAATGGTTGCATGATAGCAGTGTTATTTGCTGCCAGTATGAAGTCTATCTGGTTCATTGCATTAACTTGGTCATAAAAACCATCCATGCGTTTTGCAGTTGTAGAAGAACTCTACCACAAAACTCCATCTTGGTAGTAGTAGTGCAGTAGCAGTCCTTTTCTTATTCGTCTTTTGACCCGCGCCAGTCCGTACTAGGGGATTTTTCCCCTTCCTTCTTCTTGTGGGTTTTATTGTCACATTACAGTTATAGCACTTCTTCTCTGACTCACATCCCTTTCTAGTTTCTACATCTGCGTAGCATGACCTAAACATGTTCACAATCCATATTCAAGATCATAATAAATTCAGCCTTATTGGATGAAATCGATCCAAAACTTGCTAGGACACCCTATATTGGGTGTGATTTAGGAGTTTTTAAGCATAAATTAACTTTGGACAATTTTTTGAGTAATTTCCTTAACCATTTCGTGTTTAGTCAGCATTTGCCTAGCGCTATAGCGAAAAAACGTCCCGAAAACCGACTTTTATAATGCATGCGAGGCTATTAGCCTGTCTGATAGGCATCTGCAGTAGCAGCAGGGCTAATTTCTAGGACACGAGCCAATTAGACGTTTTAAGCAACAAACGTAAGTATAAACAAAGTCTTCTTTCATTTCTTTGTTTATTTGCTAATGAAAAATTGCCCCGCTTTTAATGTTTTGGCCTAATTAACTGAGATTAGGGTGGCAAGGAATTCTTTTGGAGAATTCTGGGGAGAGAAATGAGAATGGAGGTAAGACACTAGGGGACAGTAAATCTGTGAGATGCTACTCTACTCTACTGTATCTCGTCTTTCTTTTTATCATTATTATACTATGTAGTACTGCTTTGTGCAGCCATGCATATTACGGAAACGATCAACTCTACTTTCGCTACTGGAGATAGACTGAGAGACTGAGAGGAGCCTCCTTCTCATCTTTCTTGAGCTTGACATTGACATCCAAGTTGCAGAAGAATAAGCGGCGTCATCATCAGTGGCTTTTTTAGTATTATTTGAAGACAGAAAAAAACAAGATTGAAAGTTTCATTCTAAACGCGCGAGGGTTTTGTACGAAATTGGACACTTCAGATTCAGACAAAATTGGACAATACGAAAAAATGAACAAATGAGAATCAGAAAAAAAATAGATTCATAGAAGCACGAAATAATGCTCGCGCTTTAAAAATGTAATAGTATAATTAGGCCCTGCTGGGTTTGTTTGCATGTTCTTCGTCATTTTTCACTGGAGTGTCCGGCCTTATTAATACTGCGGTTTTCCAGTCGGATTTCGGTTTTTCGGTCGGTTCACTTAGAGCAACCACACTAGTAACAACTCTGCCAACTCAATTTGTTGATGGAATGCAGCGTTGTTGTTTTTTTTAAGCGACCAGGTGCTGGATGATTACAATCCCAAAAGGTTTCTCATGCAAATATCTCTTTAGCAGGTGTCTCCGGTGTCAAAAAACGATGTCAGACGCTTGGCACGAGGACAAAAAAAAACCCTCGACTTTCCGATGCATTGATCTTCTTGTACTTGAATAGAAATCCTCACGGCCTTTTACACACTGTGGCGTTTTCGCTGAAATTCAGACATTAGAGGTCATAGTTTACACACTATGGGATTTTTTTCTGAAAATGAGACATTTTTTTAAGTCATAGTTTAAAGTTTACACACTGTGGCATTTTTCCTGAAAATCAGACATTAAAGGTCATAGTTTACACACTGTGGCATTTGAGGTAATATTACAACACTGTGTTATTATACTGTGTTGTTATACAAATATTTAATTTCACAGTAATATGCCGGGTTAGGTTATTAAATTCCGATTCTTATCAAAAAGCTTGTTACTTCCCCCTTCTTCCTGCCCTAGCTGGCGCTTAGTCGTCTTTTTATGAGTCTCATGGTTGTACACAAATTCTAATGAGGTCGCCGAGCTTTTAAAATCGCCTCTGCACCACTCATGATGAATAAAATGATGAGCGGGTTGAAGCGTGAAAATGTCAAATGTAAGTAGACCAACACAGGAGGAATAAAAAGTGCATTTTCTTCCAACATTTGCATTTCTACTAGACTATACAGGGGGAAACAAAATGAATAGACCATTGTTTTTGTTTCACCCTGTAGTCCTGAGTTGACTTTAAAAAAAATCATATTTGGCTCCCTGCCTCGGTCCTTCGCGCCTTAGTTTATGCCCATACTGTGACCCGTGTAACAATATCAGAATTTTACTTACCATGAAATCCTTTTTATATGTTCTTCTTTTCTTCCGTATTGTCATTTTTTATGTCTGCTAAGGCCATTTCAAGTCTTTGAGCTCGTTAAACATCTTGGAAAATCTCCGCCACACTGAAAAATGTCCCACTTTTCTTTCACACACTTGAATTGAGGAGAGCATATTTGGCGTCATGTCTCTTATGAAATGCGAGATATTTTAGAAATTCATTCTCATCAATTATGATAAATCGCGTTTTCATTTCACTGGAAATTACAACTATTGCACAAAGGATTTTCATAAAAGAAAACTTGAGAGTGCAAAGAAATGATTTCATAAATTTTTGATAGTCTCATTTTTTTGGTTGAAAGGTACACTGTGTAACGTAGGAAAGTCTCACTTTTTGGTTAAAAGGTCCACTGTGCACTTTTGAGAGTCTCATAATTTGTGTTAAAATGCATGGAGCGTGTCTAATAAGGCCAGGCATTGCACCTAAACACACAAATCTAGAGTGGAAAGATGGAAATCAAGATTTTTAAAAAAGAAATGTATTATGAGTGGCTACTTACTTTGATATTTGAATAAGGCCTAAAGAATATAAATCCCACTGCTATAAATCCAGTATAGTCTCATTTCCAGTAATCCCCAAGGTTTGCTGCTGCTGTTGGTGCCTTGGCATAAGTCATAAGTCCTTAGGTCTCTTTTCTTGCTTTGTGTTCATAAAGCTTGCTTAGAAGAAGACTATAGTAGTATGTAGTAAAGACATTAAAGCCACCACTAGGCAATAATGGACAACCACTTCTACCCAGCCTCAGCAGCCTCTTTTCGGAGGATGGAGGTCTTATCTCCAGATGAGCAGCTTTGGGGAAATCCCTACCAATGTAATCGTTGTTGTTGCGAAAAAGACTAATGGACTTAGTTACTTTTAGGTCATTTTTTCTTGGGGAAGAAAATTCTCGAAAAAAAATCTGTATTGACACCAAGTACAACAACGACTACAAGGAGTGCGACGACACCAACAAGTCCGACGGCACCTTCTTGTTCGAGTACTTTTGGAGCGTCGGTATGACCTTTATAAGGTCCCCAATGATCATTTTATTAACTTTATCAGTTATACACACAGTAGTCTTTTTACTCGAAAATCACGACTTCACTTTTAAAATGTACTTTTAGCCGCTCAATAACAACATTGTCGATGACATATTCAATGGACATACTATAGTAGCCAATCAATAAGACTAATGGACCCTAATCTAGTGGTCAACATTTGAGCTTTAGCGAAAATACGGAAATTCGAAACCATTAATAGCTCGTGCCTTATAGGATGCATCAACAGTCACGCTTCACCCTTTTGGTTGACTGGTTTGTCCTGTGATGCTCACTAGACATCTGCTGGATGATGGTCGTTGCAGGATGAACCCAAAGCAGCTGTTCACCAGGATAGTCATAGTCAAGCAAGGTGTCTCTCATCAATGCACTTCCATTGTTTTTCACACTGATGAATAGATTTTCACATTTTCACAAAAATAGCCAATGCACTTTTTCGAGTACTGTGGTTTGGTTTGTGTGTGAAAAATGTCTCGTTTTGGTGCGAAAACACAGAGTGAAAAGTGGGACAATGGGAAAATTAGCTCTTAGGTGACTTAATAGAATAATGATAATGTGTGGGTGAATATCTTAGTCAGAACTGTCGAAACTTTTTTGTGCAAAGTTGTATAAGACAAACATTTCCTCTTAAAGGAAAAGTAGCTGTCTACAAGTACCTGTGAAGTACATCAAATGTTGGTCGTGAGGGGAATTCCTAGGCTAGTTAGAAACATAGAGAAAGGGAGAAGAGGAACCAAAAATAGAAAATAACAGTGTATCAAATATTTTCAAACATCTCCAAAAGAAAAAAAAAATGAAGCAAAAAAAAAAAAAAAAAAGAAGCAAAAAAAACCCCTGAAATGAAGAAACAAGTAAAAAGACAAAAAGGAATGAAGAAAACAGAAAATGGCGAAAAAAAGAAAAGAAATGTAGAATTAGGACAAAGAAAAAAATCAGAAACGAAGAAAAAAGGAAGAAAAAGGAAAAAAAACAGGAATGAAGAAAAAAGAAAATGGCGAAAAAAAGAAAAGGAATGAAGAAATAGGAAAAAGAAAAAAATCAGAAACGAAGAAAAAGGGAAAAAAATGAAGGTAAAAGAAAATGGCGAAAAGAAAAGAAATGAAGAAATAAGGGAAAAAAATCAGAAACGAAGAGAAAAAATAAAGAAAAAAAACCCAGAAATGAAGAAACAGGAAAAATAGAAAATAGGAAAGCTAACGCTGCTCAGCTCTGCTAACGCTGCTCAGCTCTGCTAACGCTGCTCAGCTTTGCAATGTAATTCCGTATTACAAGGAAATGGTCTAAGCTGAATACTCACTTCTAGGACCGCGAAAGCTACGCTAATCGCGGTCAAAAATGAAGAAAAAAAAAAACATATTCAGGAAGTAAAAAAAAAAATAAGAGAAAGAAATATTTTAGAAAAATATGAGTGAATTTGAGTAGAAAATATAGTGGAGAAAGGAAAGAGAGAGACTCTTGGTCAATTAAATCTCATTGAGGATTCTACTCAGGACCTCGAATTAACGAAGAAGAGTAAGATAGCAAATTGAGCGTGCAATACAGTCTCATCATCATTGTTATGTCTGCTTTCACAATATTTACGAGACATTACTGACTACTGTGTACACAATCACCGTAGCTAATTAACAAAAATACTAGAAAATAATCCCCAAAGGGATTTCAAGTCCTTCTTCTCCCCAAGAATGTATGTCAAAAAAGTACAAAAAGCCAATTGTGTTCTTCTACAACTTTTGGGGGGTTTTCTGGGACTTTCTTTCCCTCCTGGACAAAACTCTATTTCAGTTAAGTGCACAGCCGTAACAAGGTGTACAAAAGTTTTCTTCCAACTCATTTGCGCTTTGGCTTTTTTTCAAAGTAGCACAGTGGGTGTAATCCTTTACTTTTGTTACATTGGAAAATTCGATAAAAAATGTCCGGAAAATCTGAAAGGTACACTAAAACCTAGATTTGGAAGAATTTCACGTGAATTAGTTCCGTGAATTCACGTGATTTGGAAGGATTTCACGTGATTTAGAAAAATATCAAGTGACGTGAAATAGGTCCGTGAATTCAAGCGATTTTGAAGGATTTCACTTGACGTGAAATAGGTCCATGACTTCACGTGATTTGAAAGGATTTCACGTGATTTAGGAGTATTTCACGTAATCACGAACTAATAAAGCACCACCTAAAGTCAAACTATTTCGAGGTCTTAGTGTACATAAAAAGCCTAAAGAATGATCGTATTGATCGGAATTCAGATATGTAACAAAAATATGGTCAACATCCTACTGTGAAGTGGTTTTCTTTCCCTCTTCAACTACTCTCAAGTGATATTACCTTCCTTCCAAGCGGCCCTGCTGCTTCCCACACATCCTCAAAAAACTTTGGATATTGACCTCCTCTTGCTCTCTTCCTATTTTTTCCTGCGCCAGACCCGCTGTTCAGACCCTTAATTCAAGGCTTTCACCTACACTTAGACTTACTTCTAGGGTTTGATAGATGGCCTGATATTAAAAAGAAAGCAACAGATTGAGCCAAACTAAACTTTTCAAGTCAGTCAAGAACTTGATCCCCTCCACTGTATTGATGTAATCCTCCTCACTTTCCTTTATCTTTTTGGGGTGGGGACGAGAAGAAAAAAATAATTGCTTTCACTTCTTTTCTCTACTCAATTTGGGCTTTAAATGCAGTTATGAGCTTTTTAGATGATTGATTTATTCCTTTGCTTTTAGAAAGCCTGCATTTTTCTGACATTTTTTCAGAAAACACAGTAGGACAAAAAAATTCAAAATTAGAATTCTGAAGATTTTAACCTACCTTTGTAAATTACCCAAAAAGGGGTCTGTTAGGTTTAAAATCATGTTTTATGGCAAAAACACTCAAATGAGAAATAATATTAGAAAATGGATGAAATGTGTGATTTTGTCACAGTGTGTATTTGTTGCAAGTCTCCAATGTGCATAAGAGTTGAAGCTCAAACAAACTTTTTTTTTTGCAGTTGTAGCAACAATTTTTTTATTAGCCTAATGGCGTTGGAAGGGAAGTTTTTCTTTCTTCTTCATTTCCCCCCTTCTTTCAGTCTCTTCAGAACAAACAATTTTGTGTTTACAAAATTCTTTCTTTCCTGCTGCTGCTCTGCTGCTACTTGCCTGACTAATGATTCATTTCAACCACAAAAACAGGTGCCTTGAATCTAAGACACAATTTGTCTTATTCACTAAAACTTTTCTTCAGTCAAAAACTTGACCAAGAATCTCAAACAAAAAGAATGGAAAAAAAAACTTTCTTGATTTAATTCTCTTGTATGCAATTTTCCATTAAATAGTAAGGAAATAAGGAATTGTCTGAATTGTCATGGGAAAGAAGAACGTGTGGTATTAATGAAATAACCACTGTAGTATGTCTAATGAGAAGATCAATCATACTCCATCAAAAGAGTTGGAACTTGGCAAAAATTCGTCTATTCTGCGAGGACACAATGAATATCTAGAGTACCATAAGAGGAAGTAGGGGTGGACCATCATCAACCAAAATTAGGGGAACGAAACCAAGTGCAAAAAAAAACAATAAGGCCTTAGATTTTGATTTTCGAGGTTTCCAACTTTCAGTCTTTTTTTTATTCTTCACAACTTTTCAATATCAAGTTTCAAAAGTCAAGATTTGATATCATTTGGGATCCAGATAGGGTTTTTCGATTTGCTCCAGCCCGATATTTGAGAGACAATAAATGAGGCATCATTTTTTGATGACTCGTCTGTTGTTGGGGTTCTTCCTTGCTTCCAATGATCCAATGATCATCGATAAGCAGAACACATGCAGCTGTTTGTTTCTAACCCTAGCCTAAGCTGATGATCGTCCTCCCCTAATTGGCAATTTCCACTGTCTGGTCAACAAAAATTGATAACGCATCAAAAATGCTTTGGCAGTTTGGCAAATAATTGCTGCCAGGGTTATTTCAACCCTTATAGTATAAAATATTCTAAATGCAATTATGACATTTGAAAAATGTTAGATTAAATATTTTTGAAATGTGACAAGATGCAAACACGCCTATTTGGAAACTGAATATTTGCGGTACGGTTGGACTACATTATTATAATTCCCACTGCTGCTGTGAGAATTGTGTGAGAGATGCTTTATCGAATTTTAGCTTTGCCCAAATCAGTTACACCCTTTTATTTTTGAAGGGCAAGATAGTAAATAATAATTTCAAGTAGGTGTCCAAAGGCGAACGAAAGGGTGACCGTAGCAAATTCTAGATAGTGGTGTCCAAAAGTGGTCTAAAAGTTCTCCCAAAGTGGTCTAAAAATAGACCAAAAATGGATTAAAATTTGACCAAAGTACACCAGAAATACACTAAAAAAATGGACCAAAAATGGCCTTCAAGTGTTCCAAAATGTTTTAAAATTGGTCAAAAATGGTCTAGAAAGTGGTCAAGCACATGTTAGGACAAGATGACCTTGTACCTCAATGCGGAATTTAATTTTCAATTTCTTTTTGATTTTTAGGTAAGTTTGAGTCGAAACCTCGGTGACGCTCGGTTTTCTCCCATTCAACCCTACTCGCTCCACTCGATATTCGCCAGTATCAATTGTTTGCCTGGATGGCAATTACATCCATTCATTCTATTTGTAGTAGGTGTAGAAGTTGGCTTATACTGCCTGAAATCAGCAGGGGTTTCCTCTGTAGTTGTACATATATGATAAGAAATGGCAAGATTGACGACTCGCCAATCGTAAATCCACACCCCCACTGAGCCAACATTCTTATCTCGCACATAAAGCCAGGATATCCATCATCTTTTCTCAGCTGCTGCCCTTTAGTCACGAATAGTACTCGAAATCAAAATCATATGTGGTACAGTATACATATTTTCCCTTTTTTTTGACAGACACATAATATCCAGATTTTCACTCTAGATGTCCTCAGTGAGATCTTCAAGTCAAAACATTGTCGACAAGTTGTGTCAACAAATCAATAGCTACAGAGTTTTTGCTCTGATTCTGACTCTGATCTTTAGAGCTCAACGATAGAGTTTTTTGTGTAGTGTAGTTGTCCCTTGATGAAGCAACGCAAGATAGAGAATTTTTTCTTCTCTGTTTCTCCCTCTACATCATTCCCCTAGCAAGTCGTCGTTTTTTGCAGTCCTAATCACGACTATGCTCAACACAGTTGGATTCCTTTTGGCAGGGCAGACGAAGTAGCCAACTTCATCAGTAGTACTGGCATCTACAACAATTTGCATCATTTGATTAGCTCAACAACTACCTACAGGGTGTCAAAGCAATGAACACAATTCTAAAACGGTAGCTTTGTACCTTGTTTAAAAACAAGGTACAAAGGGGATGTAGCTGAGATCTGATTTAGGTTGTGATTTTGCATATAGGCCAGGGCTTCGCTAGGGTTACTAGATGTCCGTGCCGGGCCAAGTAGACTGGAGGCGGCTCTAGCCCTTGTCTATATGCAAAATCACAACCTAAATCAGATCTCAGCTACATCCTCTTTGTACCTTGTTTTTAAACAAAGAGGTACCAAAAGGTACTAAAAAGTCCAAAAGGATACAAGTAAGGTACAAACAAAGTCTACAAAGGGACAAGCAAATACTTAGGTACCACAAGGTAGGAAAAGGTACCAAAAGGTAAAAAAGGTCCCAAAAGGGCCAAGATACCAAAAGGTACCACAGGCTACCAAAAGGTACCAAAGGCTACAAAAAGCTACAAAAAAGGTTACAAAAAGCTACAAAAAGGTTCAAAAAGCTACCAAAAGGTATAAACAAGTTAAGTTACAACTTCTGTATTTTGACTTTCCTAGGATTTTTTTCTATCATTCATCGTCGAAAAAAGTTCCTGAGAAAGGAAATCAAAGTGAATTGAGAGGCAGCAGTGGTACGTGGTTCAACGAAGCTCATGCTCATTTATCAAAAAAGAAGCCGTGCTACTGCCTCTTTGGTCTAGGAACGAAAAGTTGGCTTTGAAAGGAGAAGAAGAAGAAGAAGCGAGTGTGTGCGTGCCCAATTTTTCGCCTGGGGCTCCTTTCTGAAAAATAATGAGTAGAAAGACGAAGAAGAAGAAGAAGGGCTTACTTCCTAGCTCAGGACTGATGCTACTAAGGCTACACCCAGGCTAAATTAGATTTCAGCTGCAGAAGCAGGATAAGAAACTACCTCTCCACCAACGCCGACCACAATTCTTCATCATTTCGATTCTGCTTTCACTTTGCTTCATTGCACAACTCAATCCTACAGAAAAGGGGGCAGCAAAAATTTGAAGGCTTTCTACTCCAATTTGTTAAGAAAGAGCTCCAAAAAGGATTTTCTTATAGTTTCTTCTATATAGATGAAAATCGGAGCCAAAACAAAAAGTCACGAAGAAGCAAAGAGGGAACAAAATCTACTTTGCATGTGATTTTGCCTTTTGCTCAATGCTGCTGGAGCGGCAGCGGCTGACAGCCCTTTTTTCGTCGTCTTCATGATTTGCATACAAAACTGTATCTAATGCTCAGCTTGTTCCCTACTTTTTCTTCTTTCCCTTGTTTGCCTATTCCAACGTATTGACAAGCTGGAAAAATAACACAAATGTAGCAGGAGCAGAACTTTCCAATATCTATTGTGTCAAAAAAGTAATTCGGAACAACGTTGACCGTCCGGCGGCGTCTTGAGTAGAAAGCAGCCTCCATCCCTTTTGATGTCAAGGCCAAGAAAATTGGCACTTCTCTAATCTGTCAAGCCAATGATGTGATGATATGGACATGGGAAATTGCTGTCATTGCATCCAAGCACTGCTCTAAGCTATGCGACAAATTCCCCAGCCCAAACTCAAATTCCTTCAAGTTTTCAAAGGACTGGAGAAAAAAAAACACCCTCAAACCCTTGCCATGTATTTGATGAGGAGGCTAAAAGCTTTGATAAGAGAATTAGCTCATATTGAAAATGGAAAGAACACCTGTTGGGCAAAACAATGGCAGACAGACACACTTGGTAGTCTAGTAGCATAAGGATAAAAACATTCATGTCATTCATGTCACTCATGACACTTTGAAAAACTAGGGTTACAAATGAGGAAGCCTTTTTTGCAAGTCTTCTTCCAGACCTATGCACTTTTCAGCTCAATTTAGTCTGGTTTTCAAACAAATTATTTTCTGCCTCCTTCCTGTAAAGTTAGTGTTGCGGAGGACGCCAGAAAGAGTAGACAACATCATCACACCAGAAACATATGCTAGACAACAAATGTCACACACACACACACATGTGAAAATCGTCCTCATGGGGATCTAATTTGGATCATAACATTGCTGATGCCAAAAACCACTTCTAAAAGAACAAAACAGAAACAACACTAATGTGAAAAGATTTTGTAGCTCTAGAATGTTGATGACTTTCTATTAGAGGACTCTAGAGACTCAAGTACATGTCTGTACTTGGATTGAACTAATTGCAAACTTTCAGTCTACTTCCTAAAAGATGACAAAAGGTAGAAAAGTAGTCTCTAGAGCATCGTCACAAAGCAAATGTAAGTCTCCCTTTTAGGGACCCCAAAAAAACTTTCAAATAATCTGGTGAATTGTGGAAGATGTTGTTTGGGGTTCTTACAGTTACCACAGAGCAGGGCGTTGACATCTATTCCTTTGGCATCTGATGGTTTTCCAATGCTAATGTGAGGGAAAAAAGATTTTTCCCCTACACTCGTAACGTTACAGCCTGTTAGCCACACTGGGGAAAAAAGTAGTAGAAAAACTGCACTTGATGGATGCTGCATATTCATAGTATACTACCCTCAAAAATCTATAGGGCGTAACTTACGCTCAATTGGGTTTTTCCGTCTTCTTCTTCAGTGTGATTTTTCGATGCTTTCTGATGCTTGATTTCCGTCAAAGTAGCTTTCTATTTGCCTGTCAACTCGAGGAGGAGAGTTCTTCTCTCCTCTCCTTAGATCGGCAGATCAGCCAAGCGAGAAAATCGGGTCGACTAGCAGTGGAAAATTCTGTAGGAAATAAAAGAAAAACAGTTTTAGTTTGTAAAAATCAGTACTGTCATTAACCACTTTTGGACCATCCCTAGGGCTTTTTTTAGTCTTTAGAAAGCCCCGCCAGGTTTACGACCTGGCTGGCAACGGAATCTGACGTTGCCAAAAAAGGATAGGAAGAGGATCGTTTCACGTTCAATGGGACGTGTTGAACACTGATGACTAAACCAGACTTTGCTTCTTCTTTTGCAGGTAAAACCGCCACCGGTATCAGACTTCACAATGTTGATATACCTCCACACGCCATCCGAGGTCAAAACGCCCGCTTAACCTGTAAATACGACATGGAAGGCGATAAATTGTATTCCATCAAATGGTATCGAAATGGACATGAATTCTATCGATACATTCCTTCGGATAATCCCAGCACCACCATTTTCAACGGCAATGGTATCAACGTGGATAAGTCCCAAAGTTCTGAAGAAGAGATTTTGTTGCGTTCAGTGGACTTGGATACAACAGGCTTGTATCGCTGTGAAATTTCGGGCGAAGCTCCGCTGTTTCAAACGGCCTCTCGCGAAGCAGTTCTCGCAGTAGTCGGTAAGAACTTCGGCCTCGGCCTCAAGAAAGCTTTCTAAAGGCTTCTACCAAGACAAATCATGGAGAGAAGAAAATTGTTTTTTCTCTTCCTTACTTCTAATACCTCCGAAGCTGCTGGAGCTTTCACTTCGACTTCGCCGGCTTGGCGGCTTTTCTGGAAGAAGAAAAAAAATCAATTGATAAATGAGCGGGATTTCCTTTTCTGCTTTCAGATTTACCGGACGAAGGTCCTGTCATTACCGGAGGCTTCCCGCGCTATCACATTGGGGATAAAGTAGAGGTCAATTGTACGTCGAAAAAGAGCAAACCCGCGGCCAAGTTGAAATGGTAATGAATGTTTACTTTTCACTTCTGACTTGAGCATCAGCTGTTGCTAGAAACTGAGAAGACAAAAATATTAAGTCAAAGCCGATTAGACTTGTAGATTTCGCTATTCGAGGATTTTGTTTACAACTGTAACAGCGTTGAAAAAATCAAAACAAAACGTCAAATTTTGGCCGAATTTTTATTTTCCGAGTAAGAGTTTTTATTTGATTGTAATTTCAGGTACATCAATGGTGAACAAGCCGATCCGGATTTAGTCAAACATTTCCCAGTCTCTTTCGAAGACCGCGGGCTAGAAACTTCCACACTGGGCTTACGTTTTAAAGTCCGCGATAAGCATTTTAAACATGGAGACTTAAAACTGAAATGCACTGCAGTCATCGCTACCATTTACTGGAAAAGCAACGAGGAGTCAGTCCAAGGTGTCAGACCGCAATCCGCGCTCGTCTCGGAGAGCAGAAGCTCACGTAACTCAGGTTAGTTCATCATAAAAAAAAAGTGTTGAAAAGGAAAGGTTGTAAACCAAAGAATCCATGGATTTTACGGTCAAAATATCAACCAACCAGGAGTCTCTAGGGGGTGAGAAAGACTAGGGGGGAAAACGCAAAGAATTGTAAATCATCCCCGGTTATTTTTTGTGGCTTCTCTGACTCATCGAAAAGACTGAAAATGAAAATCCAATCTTGTAATGATGTTCCACGAAGGCATAGCAACCCCAAAAAAGCCATATCTGTCAAATGGGGATGAGCAGAGAATTGTAGCTTATAGCCTAACCCGGATATTTGCGTCCCCCTCTCCACTCTCCTTATTCATAAGATAGTGGGAAACTTAGAGCTTCATAAATTAAAGTCATTGGGGTGGAAACCCATCTTACGTATTCTCCAGAAGAGACTTCAGTAGCATTGCAGTCTAATTTTCACAGTCTTTGGCAAAATTTGGTTTACATTTTGAAAATATGACTTTAGTTTTGTCCACTTTTACGACAATAGAAAGTTGGTCTAAAATGTTACTAAAATTGAGTCTAAAACTTTTTTGGCTACATTCTGAGTTGGGTGCCCTCTCTTTAATAACACCTCATAGACTTGGTTACATTATGATGTGCAAGCTCATTTGAATACATAACAAGTTGGAGATGTAGTAGTAGTACAATGTTCTGTAGGGTAGTCTCAAATCTGCATTTTTATTTTCAGCCACACCCTTTGATCCACTTTTGCCAGCCAAAGGGTCGACATTAAGGGGCGGAATCTTCACTTCCCTTCTTGTGCTACTGATCTCAACACTCATCTGAAACCCCTTTTTTGGACACTAATACAGTGATATGAAGAAAAGAAAAAAGTGCTACTGAAGTAAGAAAGTGAAAAGTGAAAGCACAAGAAGAATCATGCTTATCTCTAGTCATCAGTCAACCCTTCCCCCATGTTTCCATAGACTGCACATGTATGGGAAGTAAAATCCCATACATGTGCACCACGCATTGTCAACCATTAGAAATTATGTATGCTTGAAATAATGTCAATGAATACTACTACCCCCTGAAGAATTCACCTAATACTACATAATACACCCCCGTTTTTTGTCTCCTAAAATGTAAGGTTGCGAACTTCCTGTATTCGCTACTGTATTCTGATGCTGTCGACTGAATTTATCACGTCATAAACGAACTATTGCGTTTAAAGACTCCCGACTACTATTCTTACTTCTTTGCACATTCTCGGTACAGTTTATAGTATTTTGGCACTAGACACTGCTGAATGAAGAGTAGCAGGGCTACCAGAAAGCTGCCGGAAAGTTCTAAAAAAGGCTGTAAAAAGACAGTATATGAGTCATAGAGTGTGAGGGTCCCATGGGAGAAACAAACACTAGGCACTGAAGCCCAATTACTAAAATAAGGTTTTTCTACACCTTTGGTACATTTAGGTACTTCAAAAGAGAGGACAGGATTACCAAGGAACGTTTGTTCGAGGATTTGCTGAGGATTTTTGTTCTTTTTCTTTACCTCTAAATCCCATGTTGCTTACAATGAAAATGAAGTGACACGTGGCATACTGAAATACTGATTATACTTCAGATCACGTTTCATTCATCTTCTGTAATAAAGATGAATAGCAAAACAATTCATGAAAATGCTGCAGACTGTAAGTATAGCAAAGACTAGGAAAGACTGTTTGAAGAAGATATGAGAAAGTTCCATCAGTAGGAAACCGGCATACCAAATCCCTTTTCAAAAGCTTTCTTATTCTTGAAGACATAGTGCGGTGAGGATTTTCATTTAATCCGTTCAATTATCTTCTCCCTATCACAAAAGGCATGACTAGAGTAGTCGATTCTCATTATTCCATGGTGATAAATTGTCAAAGAACAGCAGGCAAGTACGACATTGTCTTAGAAACTTCTTGGGAAAGTCTAATTCTCCAAAAATTCTAATTTTGCCAGATTGGCGATTTTTCGGATGAATGAAAGGAGAGCTTTTATAGAGTGATTTTCCAAGATTATTGTGAATCCTGACTTGGATTTCAAACATCTTCTTAGAGAGGAAATGGGATATGTTGAGGAGTAGTTATCTTGGTAAAGTAGATAGGGTGGAAAGAAGAAAGCAATAAGGCTTCTGATCTTTTTAAGGCTCGGCTCTCTTTGACAAAAGCAGCCAAGGTGGATGAGAGATAGCATTCCCAGCATACCATGGGTCTCAACCCATCCATATTGTACTAGACCTCAACTCCTTGCCAAAATTCTTCTCCTTCTTCTCTTACCACTAGGTCTACTCACCCTTTTCACATCAAAACCTTTCACTGAATTTACGAACCTTTGTGGCCTTCAGCTCACCCTTTATTAACTGGATTTCCTCTTGGCTCATCCCTGGGTTTCATAAACTACCAAAGACTGCACTGAACTCACACAGTGGTACCAAATCCAGAAAATGATGCCATATTATGCAGTGGCTTTTTTTTGAGGCTGTAAAAGCAATGCACTAACGGCGATTGGCCACGCTTGTCCTTAAGCTGAAGGGCCCAAGGGACCTCAGATAGCAGTCATATCTGCATGATATAACTCTGATATGAACAAAGTGTTTTCATTATTTTCCTTTCCTGCCGCTCATTTTGGTCCCAAATTGGGTGCTTCTTGGTGATGAGACTCACATGGCCAATTTACTTTCGCCAACGCTACTACTACAGTTGAGCTAGACGTAGAACACACACACTGTGTCAAAAGTCAAATTTTTGTTCAGAAAATTGAATTTGGACGAAATCTGGCAAATCATCTAATTTTGAATTTTTGGCCACAAAATATTATCATTCTTGAATTTTAGATTTTAAAATGTATCAAATATCGCAATTTTGACTTAAAATTGTCCAAAGAAAACCAGCAAAGGACAATTTTTGATCAATGTAGGCGCGAAAATTCAAATACTGACCATTTTTCAAGCTTTTCAAGAATTTGCCATTTTTGAACAAAAATTGGAGCATTGACACAGTGTGATAGAAGTAGCAGCTAGAAAGCACAATCTATGACTGGGCTTAGTTGTTTAATGAACCATCCAAAAGCCTCCTCCTTCTTTCCTAGTTCCACTACTGCTGCAAAGAAGAAGTCGTCCAAAAACTGATCTTTTCTCTATTCTTTGCTACTAAAGAAACAAAAAAAAAAAAAGAAGAAGAACAAAGGCCATGAATTGCCACCATTACTACTCAACCTACTTCAGCTATAGTCTGGTTGTAGCTCCTCGCGTGAAGACGAAGCGCTTGGATCAGGGATTTACGATATGGTCGTACTTTTAGCGAAAATCTGAAAAGTGGCCGTAAAAAGCATCCATCCTGGTTCTCTTTTTCGTATCGTAGTCTTGTAGTAGTAGTAAAGCATCCCAAACTTTGCTCATATACTTTTACAGTAGCTAGTATCTAGAAAGCAACCTTCTATTCAATCTCATATCCTAATCTGGAATTTTTCTGTGATTATTTGGGCTTCTTTGACTGCGATTAGGGCAAATCTGCCTAATTTGCTTCTAGTTGCTTTTTTGGCCACTAGAGGCGCTGGAGTCAAAGCTGTATTGCTGAGAGTATATCGCGGTCTTAGATCTGAAAAGAGCATTTTCAGTCTTGTTTGAATTGGTGTTTATACAGTTAATGGTTTGTGGAAACTGGAAAGGTGTAAAAGTACTAAGTAAGAAGGGAAATGACCAAGCTTTCAGGTTTTAGCACTTTATATTGCACACTTTACGGATGCCATTTTGGGTCATATGAGCCTCACATTTTCTTCATCCCTGGGGCTTGGCCTCTTCATGGTGTAGGATATATGAATAGGGTCATAAAAATCCCTGTGCTTCTATCTCTCCTTCTCCTTGAAGAATCTCTTCTGTTCCCAAGATTTTCTTCTCAGTAATAGTCTATCTAAGTAGATAGCAAATGATTATTTGAGATAATCATTACTTTCAGCCGCTAGCTGTCTCTCTTTCCTTAGCACATTGTCATCGTGGTTGGGTCCCATCCTTTTTATTGTTCACTGGTGATATATGGGTCCAGTCATCTGTGAGTGGCTCCACACAGAAAACGTGTCATACCATGACATCCAAGCTCCAATCACTTGCCAAAATTTCCACGCTATCTATTTCCCATATAAACTAAGAAAAAATGCTAGATGGAGTTTATTTCTTACCTAGTATGAAAAGCTTTCTAAAACTACAATTTTTAAGCGCGAGCTCAAGCTGCTCGCGCTTCTACATCTGTAAAAAACTTGTTGTTCTTTTGTCCGATTCGCGTAATTTTACTTTTTCTTATCATCTTTTAAGGTACAGCAGGAGACTAAGTCATATTTTGTATAAAAATGAGACATTTTTAGGTCACTTTTGTACTAAATGACTTCTTTATGGATCATTTTCAAGCAAGTGTTTTTCACTGAAGGCCTCAGTAGCTCCTTTGTATAGAAAAAGCATCATTTGTCTACTCACTATCCCTAAAAGTTATTCTAGATAAAGTGAAAGCACTTCCGATACATTGAGATTTTTTTGCCTTGCTGCCTCACTTACTTTTCTTATCCTGAGTTAGTACTGACAGTAGAAACTTGAATGAATTGTTCATGGAAAGTATAAAAATGATGAATGTATGACATTAAGAGAGTTCCCCAAGTCTTTTGTATTTGACACAACAGAAAAGTGAGACAGATGACTTTCTAACATGAAATGTTTCATCAATAATTTTTGAGTGTTGGTACTACTATGCACAAAACAGAGGCTCGACTTCTTTTCCTTGCAAGTTTTCAGTCCCAAGGGACTTATAGAGAGATTTTCTTGAGCAATCACAGAAAAGGCTAAAACTAACTTTTTGCCAAATAGAATTAGGGCTTTGGCTCTTCTTCTTTCTCCCAGTCTCACTCTTCTTTTGCAAAATCGTGAAAGTTGAAAACTTGATGAAAAGAGAGAGCCTCGCATTGGGCGTCAAACAAAGATGGAAATGTCTCACTGATTAATCATTCAAGTACTTACAAGAATTATCATGACCAACCAATTATTATGTAGGTACAATCTTTTAAAAAAGGTGGTTGTAAATAACAAAAAGCTGAGAGCAATCAAAACTCCTTGCTTTCGTGTACTTTGTACAATATGAGACTTTTTCGGGTTGATTATGAACCATAGTGCTGAAGCTCTGTTACATGGCAAATTTCTCACACAAGTTGAAAAGAAAAATCCCTTCTTCTTCTTCTCCTTTTCTTGAAGGAATCTCTGCTTTTCCCTTAGGTCTACAGATGATTCCCTCTGGGGATTTTTTCTCGTTTTTCTGGCCGGTTGCCTTTACTACTCCTGTAGTATAGTAGTGGTTACTGAAACCTCAGAAAAGGAGCCTGGAGGCTAGGGTATATAGTAGCCATAACAAGCAAAGCAACATTTTTGTTTCTCACTGATAGAGCTGTCCAAGAAGCAAGAAGAATAAAAGAAGGAACCAAGGGTTCCTTCTCTACAGGAAACACCAAACAGGCTGAGATGGATGGATGTTGCCTACTGCCATTCTGGGTGAAGGGACAAAAACCTTCGCTTAGACTTTACCTAATGAGCTTTGAGGTCATAAAAGAAGGCAAATGTCCCAAACCATTTTCTTCTTTTTGAGTGGTGAAGGGAAGTCGAGAAACCCGAGAAACGAGCGAGCAGTACACTACGCGCAACTTTCAAGAATGGCGTTAATGAAGCGCCCCTTTTTTTGCTGCAATTAGAAACGTGCGCTGCCATAGTGAAAGAAGGACTACACAGTACTTCCACTATCTACAGGGCCACTCCCTTTTCCCTTTTAGTTTCAAAATGCGTAATCCATCAGTTGTTCAGGGACATCACAAAGCTTTAGATGGATGATGACAAGTGATTGGCTACATGCTAATGACGTCAACATGGGAGAACATGCGAAACTTGTCTCGTGATCACAGGCAATTATTGGTTATATCATAACCGACAGACAGATAGACACATTTCCTCAGATTTCTACTTTTTTTGGCTGTTCCTTCCACCACCATTCCGTCTCTATTTTTCTTCACGTAAATCATTTCGAGGTCGAGACAAACGAGCGAAAAAGGAGTGTTCAGAGTGGAGCTTTCAGTTTTGAGGATCGATGAGGGGGAGAGAATCCCTTTTACTTCTAGTAGTACCACAACCAATTGATGTCGACAAGTCGTCGAGGAATGCTAGAAAGTCAGTCTGGGGGTGAGTCATCCCATTTCCCAGACCGATCACCCCTCTTAGAAACCCTAGAAGTAGAGTCTTAAAATCGTGAAAAAATTTGAATTTTGAAGCCCTTTATAAAGGTTGATGAGATTAGGGAGGGAGCCATGAAGGATCTTGCCGGCAGGACTCTACCTTTAGGGACTCTAGAGCCTCTCTTGAAAAGAAGAAATGGAAATGGTCAGCGTGGAAAATCATCGACAAATTCACGAATGCACTTAAGAAACCCTACAATAACAGCTGCTCTCCACGGCTTTCTAATGGACTTATAAAAAGAACTCAAACCCGCCCACTACTTCGATGACCACAGCAAATTGAACACAAAACTAACAAGAGTAGTACAGCATGGTAAATTGATGTTGCATGCTCGCATATGTTAATTTTATCCAAAGCAACATCTAGAGAAAGACATAAAAAAACTAGAGTAAAAGCCGGGCTTTCTAAAAAGTCATTTAGCAGGCTGCAAATCTTACTTCTATGGCGCTTCATAATCCATTTAGATAAATGGGACTGTAAATGGTGCATTAAGGATTCATATCTACAGCATAGATCAAAATTAGGCAGCAGCAGCAGCTGCTTCAGCTAAGATATTTTTTAGTGCTTTTCCGGCTTTTTCAAAGTCCCAAGGGAAGAACTAGGTGTATCAGACTAGAATGTATGATTTGTTTGGTTGCTGAATCAGCTTTGATGAGGAGAGTTGCCTTGAAAGTTTAGCTGACACCACCACTTGATTTCCAGAATACAAAAATATCACAGCCAAGGGTCCAAATTGACCACTATGGTACCTTTCTAAAATTAGAAAGCTATGATACAATAGCCTTAAATTGTCTTGTAGGATATATCTAGTATCATCCCGATCTACATGCGAAAACCTCCCCCTAGTAGTTTTAGAAGGGGGTTGCTTTCACTTCCACTTGGCTGACTTCAACGGCGAATGAGGCAAAATGTCTTCGTTTTCGTCATTGGCAAAAGCTTGCTTGTCGTAAAACTTGTCTTTCTTTATCATTTCCACCTGCTCTTCTACTTTTTTGCGCTCTACTTGAGGTAAGTACACATTAGGGTTGTATCAACATCTTAAGCTGTATTCTATGTATTACTGAGTGTAAGTAAACAACTGTAGTATTTAATTAGTCTACTGAAGGCCAGATGGTTGAAAAGCAATAAAAAAGGTCTGATGATTATCAGATTCTTGGTGGAGTAAATTGAAAATGAAGACTAAGGTTCCCTTGGGACCTGGCATGAGTAACATTGTTGCCTTTTGTACTGCTCAAGTTTATTCTGCATTCTCTTGTTTCTTTTGCTGCTCCCCTGCTACTATTGATTCAATTGGTCAGTCTTCTCATGTGCATCTGTCACATGATCCGCAAACAACAATGGAAGCAACGAGGGGGTTGAAAAGTAGCCAGACAGGATACATTGGAACGTATTACCGTCTTGAGAAGGAAAAAAATGTAAACGAAAATTCGCGTTTGAAAAGGTTTGGGTATCGTGGTCTTCCATCTTCCCCTTGATCTCCCCATATCCGGTATTGCCCCAACCAACCAACCTCTCGACTTGTATTGGTGTGGTGGCAATAGCTACTTTAGTACAGTAGTATGGGGTAAAGTAAAGTGGCTTTTTCTAAAAAGCACAGACAAAAGGGTCTCGCCTGCCTATTCGCCCTTTGTCTGATAGAATCATATTTATGGCCGTTTATCGTGACAAGCCATTGACCTTTGACGTTTTGGCTCCTGTGTCAGACTACCTTTCAGTTTCTTGCGTGCAGGAATCTATTAGACAGCCTCAATGCCAATAATCATGAATCTAAAGGTTCACATAATGGTTCAGTAACAAACATTCTGTCAATTGTACTCTATCTTGGCAAAATCAATTTTGAGCAGAAAACCAACATTAGTTTTTTGACCGCGATTTCGCGGTTCTATAAGCGACGTTTGCTCTTGTTGCTAATTTTGGCCTCTTGGTGGCTCTAGCGAATGTGTCTCAATACTGAAGTAATTGTGATGCTGAGATGAATGCTGAGACTTTAAATGTAACTATTGAGTAATGTTGGATTGTTTCTCAGCATACTGAGAAAAAGGTGATTTTGGTGTCAAAAAAAGTAATCAACATTTAAAAAAGAAGGTATCTAAAGCTCGCTACGCTTGCTCGCTTGCTTTCTGTTAGATTATATCTGAAAGTAGAACAAAGTTAGGGCGACGGTAAATGTGTTCATTCTTTTTCTCCTTTGTTTGTCCGACTCATTCATCTTATGGATTAGGTGAGGTCTTGCATGAATTTGTCTCCTAGCTATTTGAGTAGAAGAGTATGTAGTCAAAGGGATGACTGCAGAACGCGACTCGATTTTAGAGCTTCTACAAACCCACCACAATGTCGTTAATCTGTCAAATTAAATTGCTCTTCCCCTACTTCTATTATGTATGAAACACTGAATTTTAGAATTACTCAATAGAGTTTGGCAGACAATAAACATTTGAATTTTCGCGCCAAAAATCATCAAATATCAATTTGGCTTTGAAAATTCCAATGTCTGAAAAATTTCCATGAAAATATTTTTGTGACTTTTTTGATAGGAATTCTAATTGATTCAAAAGTCGAGGGGAAAAAAAAAGACAAAATCGGATTGACTACAACGACATCTGGAGCTTTATAATGAACTGTAAATAGTAGAGCAAAAATTCAAATCGATTTTTACAAATAGGGACACCCTACTAAACATTTCAAAATGTCAACAGGCAAAAGTCGAATTTCTTTCATTTCCGAGTCTACTTTTTCTAAGGTTAGAAAATAATGTCCAACTTGAAAATTTGGAGGGGAGGGATTTTTTTCGACGATACGATGTAGAAAATTGATATGGATGAAAAAGACTTTGCTACTGTTCGTTTTGTAAATGATAGTTTTACGACTTGCTGACTTCTATTCAAGACCTCTAATTTACTGAGCAATTTGGCGGAAAGCTGATTTATTAGTTTGCGCATCCAATAGACTTCCTTTTTAAAACGGAAGGACTCAATGTGTTATCACGCAACCTCGCATCAAATTCCGGATTTCGAATTGTATTTTTTGCGTTAACAGCTTTTTGACCTTTTTTTTAGAGATTGACGTTGATTCCGCTAATCAGCAACGATTTTCAGATTTCACAATTTTTGACATTTTTTTTCCTGTACTTAACATCCAAAACTAACCCCAAAAATGGGTCGATTGAACTGTATTACTAAGATCTCTCTTCAATTTGACGAAATTATTTGACTAATTTGTCAATTTTAAACAAATTAAAAGCCGTATGAATTCTATTTCATAATCGACCATGAGCTAATGTATCAAAAAGTCTAGAATTCGGCCGAAGGGTTATCGAGTTATGAAATAGAATTCATAGAAGGAGGCCGAATTTCGAGATGATCTAAATACAAAAAAGTTGCGTATTGAACAGACGGTTCGAACGTCTAGTTTTAGAGTTATTCGCTATCTCGTGATTTGTAAACAAAAACACGAATTCTTTACATTTACCCAAAAATCCGACATTTCGAAAGGGACATTTGTGCCAAGTCTCGAGTCCGAATGTTTTACGCATAAAAAGTTCCGGTGGAATAATTATCTGGAGGCCCAAAGCCGATTCCTTCTTTTGCAAAACTAAAAAAAAAATATAAGAATTTTGAAAAGCAAAGAAAAATAAACTTTGAAAAACCTAAGAATCTTGAAAATCTAAGAAAAACGTAAAATAACGCGAAAACGCGTAAAATTACGCGAATTGGAGAAAAATGCTGAACAAGAACAAGAAAATACAAAGATGTAGAAGCGCGAGCAGCTTTACTTAAGCTCGCGCTTAAAAATAACGTACATATGTATTTTGGTTAAGGTAGGTGGTATTTGATTAGTATGTACCTTTTTTGCTTCTAATTTTACAGTAATGGTGGTAAAATCTTTTAAAAATGTTTGTAATTTTCCAGATTTGTAATAATTGGATTCCAGAACATCCAATTTCACCAAATTACATTTGATCGTTTTAAAAAAAATAACTCCTGCCTTATTTGTTTTGCCAAGTGTAAATCCGTTGTTTTTGACCAGGATATTAGACGTTCCAGTAATTGTGGAACCCTCGCTGTCCACAGTGGCGATAACAACATTGCGCTAAGAAATAAGTAATTGGCACAGTGGTTAAAAACAGCCAAAGATGTCTTATTTTTCAAAATTGTCAAAAAGTTCGCGAAAACGAAAATTCAAAGATTGAAGGGAGCGGATTGCGAGCTGGAAACATGGTTTTAATCGAGATCAGCAGTGTTTGAAAATCACAGAAAAAGTCTCATTCAACATTGTGAGCGAAGCGAGCT
>LT728107.1:9168-43212 GCA_900157175.1 Oithona nana
TTTGGCAATTTACGCCTTGAAAAAAATTGCTCCTTTAATTGCTTTAAACCGCCTGGATGGTCAATATAGACCTAAAGAAGCCACAAAATGTACGATTTGTTGAAAAGTGTTGACTTTGAACTGTAGATTTGAAGTTTTAGGTTAGTTTTGGTATTGGTCCAACTCTGGCATATACCAACCTACCCATTTTACCTTTTTTTGCTTCTTGGAGGTTTTGGACACCTAGTAATTCTTGGGCATTTATTTAACGATGATATATTGGAGAAGTATCATCTTATGAAGCAGCAACTCTAGGGATTTACCCTTTATCCCTTTTTCCAGGCTCTTCTAATAAACCTCTAAGCTTTGCCAGAAATTCCTTTTTATTAAAGGAAGCTAAGGAAAGTGGATGATGGTGAAGAAAACTGCATCTATGGCGTTCAGAGATAGGAAAGCCAAAAAACAAGTTTTTCTCCAGCTATCTAGAGCACCAAAAAAAGTTCTCAGACGTATTGATTAAATGGCGCAGAATCCCCTAAAAGACCAAAGACCACAAGCCTACTACTATTTTGCTATGACCTTTTTTATAGGTCATTGGATAGTAACATAAGGCAAAGGAATCTTTGCCAAAATTCCCTTTTGATCTGATCCAGTTTAGGGTTTTGAATGCGATTTTGTGGCATTTTAGTTTTGTTTAGGAAGAATTTGGTCTTTGAGTTGAAAAGTATTGATTTTGTAGTGTAGATTATTAGTTTTAGGTGGTATTAAAAATTGACCTAACTCTGGCTTTTACTAACCTAACTGTCAAAAACCTATAGTAAAATAAAGTGATATAAATTCAGGTCCTAGCATTACTATAGGTTAATGTACCAGAATGGACAAAACTAACATTGGGTTACATGTAAGCCCCATTTCTATTCCTATCCCCATCCTTTTGTGGATTCACTTGTACTACTCTTCTAGTATCGTCGATCCATTTCCTCAGCATTATGT
This sequence comes from Oithona nana, assembly GCA_900157175.1. Taxonomy (NCBI): domain Eukaryota; kingdom Metazoa; phylum Arthropoda; class Copepoda; order Cyclopoida; family Oithonidae; genus Oithona; species Oithona nana. The sequence goes on from LT728107.1 coordinate 10,141, forward strand.
TGTATTTATGGTCCAAGCAGACCATCTTTCCTCGATCCTATATTCTGGTATTATGTGCAATCAATGAGCCATTTCTTGGAGGTTTTCTTTATGGCTCTTCATAAACTTTTGAACAAGTTCTTCTTGAGGCTACAAAATCAACCTTTGAAGTCCCTTTTTTCTAAGGTTCTGTGGCCTTTGATGTGTCCTTAAAAGGCCTGGAAAGTCAATACGATACAGGCTTGCAGGCTCTCTTGTGCTATTTTTCAGTATTTTTCAGAAGGTTGGCATGGTAGCTAGGTTTTTTTCCCCTTCCCTTCTAGGTTGTTAAGATGCAGAAAACTTTTTGGCCTCAAGCAAAACTTTCTGCTTCTGCAAGTGCTTGAAAAGTAGGGAACTGAATCCTATTTTTTTCCTCTTTGGTTAGAAGCAATGGTATTCCTATTCCAACCCCTAATTGACCTATACTACCAAATTATTTTGACTTAGATTAGTAAAAGCCAGAGTTTGGCCAGTACCTAAAACTAACCTAAAACTTCAAACCTACAGTTCAAAGTAAACAGTTTTTACTACAGTTCAAAGTCAAGACTTTTTAACTCATTTTACATTTTTTGGCTTCTTTAGGTCTTGATTGACCATCCTGGCGGTTTAAAGCAACAAAATGGGCCAATTTTTTTAAGGCGTAAATTGCCAAAATTGTCGCATCGCTGACCTAACTCTTACTAGACAAAACCCTAATGGTCCAATGAAGATATTTGAAAGTTGGCTCTTTTTTTCCTCCTCTCCAAAATTGTATGCACATTGGGTTGCTTTTGCTTCCAACAATGCGGAATTGATTGCATGTGCCTCCAGAAAGCCTGAGCCTTTCCTACATTTCCCCTATCCAATTTGAATTTGGAAGAAAGCAAACAGTAGGACGAACCTGAGATGAAGCTGAGTCTTTTCAACCCAATAAGCAATTTTACTGATTAATATTTTTGTGATAAAAGGGCTGCTCTACTAGTTTATTTTCATGTTTTTTAACTTAGTTTTCACTACAAATCACACCTGCACTTCCCTCCGATTCACATTTGCGTTCCCGATTGTCAATGTAGCAATCCAGAAGGTGATCATCATCCTCTCCACAATGCAAGTATATGACTGAAAAGCCTGAATAGGTTTGGTCTTTGGGTCGAAAATAGGAGCCTGAGGACATGAATTTTGCCCGGTTAACGCCAAGGTCTTTGCATACCGTCATCGCCTAGAGAAAAATACAGATGTGTAGTAAGGCTATTACAGTAGAAGCTGAGCTTCTTCGATCGAAAATGCAATTTCCTATTCGACGAAAAAGAGGTTTGAAGGTGAATACAGAATCACAGTGTGTAAAAAAGTAGCTTTTTTTGGGACTCAAAAGTAGCTTTTAGCACAGTGTGCTACTCCATCCATTGCATTTTCTTGGCACCGATACATCTGATACATTAATTACCTCGTTGTATCCAAAGCCTACATCGCAAACTGGGCCAAAAACCAATTGCTCATTCAAGGCCATAATATCCCCCTCATAGTGGTTTTTACCACCCAACAAAAGTGATACTTGTGACGTCACTTCCCGTCCAATGTGGCTTTTGCAAGCCACCCCTGCCGCATGTTTGATGTCCGAACAACTGGCGTATTTGAGGGTGTAGGAACATTGTTCAATGGACTTTTCTCTGCCATTACATTTGAGGTTTGTTACTTTGAATTTGGGGCAGTCATCGGCTCCAAACAGGTTGTCTTTGGTGATGCCCAAGATTGAGTAGTTTCCATTGTCCCAGGTATTGGTTCTCAAAGATGATGTGCATGTCACTTGTCCCTAAAAATCAATTTGTATTCCAACCCATAGTGCAGTTTACCGTGAATTTTAAAAATTTACGCCTTAATTTTTTTTCAAGTAAATCGAATACATTTTAGCTAATTTTCTTTCAAAGTATCTCAGAAAGTAAATTGGGAAGATATTTTAGGTTAAATATTCTGTAATGAAAAAACACTATGAGTTAGAAATTCAAAAGGTTAAGGAAACTTACAGCCATCAAAGAAAAGCTGGATTGGTCAATGATTCCTTTAGATCCATCATGAGAATGCAAAATAACCGTTCCTCCCCTGATATTAGGTTGCGCTGGCAGATTGTTGGATTTCAGCTCAATTTGTCGGATAGATTTGAAATCTCTCAATTCTCCATTCAAATGTATATGTTTTCTATATGCCAAAAAGCATAAGAAAATGAATACAAGTGTCAAAAGAGTCAAGAAACAGCAACAAAATGCACTTGATGTGCCTGACGCTGATGTCCTCCTCCGCATGCGAGTTGGAGTGGGAGTCTCAATGATTTCTTCATATTGTTGCACCTGTTGCACCTGCAACACCTTTGGAGGTGCAACTTTTTGCTGCTCATTTTCTGGTTCGTTGTAAACCGCAGGTTTCAAATCTCCTGATGATTCAATCTGGTTGACATTCTGTAAAGATAAACGAATTCAAAATCTGATTGTACCGAATTTTAAAAACCGGTTTTTACTAAATGGTATCCTATGGTAAATATTTCACGAAATGGATTCTTGAGTCTTCTTTGTTGGCCATTTTGAAAATCAAACATGTCCTGCATCTTCTTGGCCTTTGAAAGGCTCCAAGAAGACTGAAAAATCGTTGAGCCTTTTGGGGCCTCTTTCGGACGTCACTGTTGTCTTGGAAACCGGTTTTTACCACAAATTGGGGTACATTAAGTGAAAGCTCAGTTTTTCAGCACTGGTTTTATATAAGAATTGTACCTAAGAAAGTCTTTAAAATTGGAAGTTTTGCTTTGGTTTCTAGCAAAAGTTCTTTGAACTCTATGTAAACTAGCGATCACAAAAACGAGAGAAGGAAGATCCCTTGGGGCTGTTTAACATTTCTAAAGCAAAGAACAAAGAGATAAAAAACGGGAAGTAGTCTTATCGATCTTTAAGCCCTACAGTCATGTTATCTTCAAAGGGGAAAAAAGACGATTTTTATTGCCTTCTTTTGCTACTGTCACCTCCTAAATAAAATTGACTTTTATGAGCCTTGCTTATTTATGAAAAAGGCCATCCTTGCCATCCTTGTATTTTATAGCTTTCTAGTCTCTACACACTGATACAAAAACTTAATTTGTTGAGAAAATTCAAAATTAGAATTTCTGAACTAGAAAATAGGTTTTGGTATCAGTGTGTAGAGACCATAGTAAAAGTCGAAGGTCATTGTCTAGGAAAAGACCACAAGGCCTTGTCGATTTTATGGTTAACCCCAAAGGCCAAAAATTCCACCCAAAATACACTCTTCTGGTATTCTAAAATGTATTCTTTGATGTATTTCAGATTCTGTCTTGGATCGAGAGAAACGTTCGGATCGTTTGACTGCCTACGCGTGTGAAGACACCACACTGAACATAACATGCGGTCCGGATTTGTATTTGGATGTCATTCGAGCCAACTATGGCAGGTTTTCCATTACCATCTGTAATGTTCACGGAAATACAGAATGGAAGGTGGATTGTCAAGCCGGAAGGACCTTAAGAGCCATGCAGACCAGATGTAGTAACAAAAATCAATGTATCGTACCAGTACAAAGCTCGATTTTTGGAGATCCTTGTCCTGGAACTTACAAATACATCGAAGTCCATTATACTTGTAGAAAAGGTAATTTTTTAACCTATAGTGTAATTTAGCGACAATTTTTAAAGATTTACGCTCTTGATTTTTTTCAACCAAATCGAATACATTTTGGCTAATTTTCTTCCAAAGTATCTCAGAGATGCAAAATAAACTTTTAAACTTGGTTCAAAAAGCAAATTCAGAAGATATTTTAGGTTTACTATTTTGTAAGGAAAAATCTGATAAAAACACTACGAGTTTTAAAACTCGAAAAGTTTTGTATCGTAAGATCAATCATAAAAAAGTTTGTCTATAAAAAAACTTTCTTTTCACAGAACCTATTGCACTGAAAACGTCTACATCTCGACCCAATTTACCATCTTGGACATTACCTACGGATAGTTGGACACCAAAAGCCATAAACTCCACTCTGGAACTTTCCAATGGCACTAACATTGAAGCAACAACAGTGAATCCGGATTTGTATGACCAACCCCAAGAAGTGATTGTCAAATCACCCATAGTCTCAAATGGTTTCATTGATGCCATCAGAAATCAGTCCAAAAATCACATGTTGCCCATCTTTACTACTGAAAAAGGATCCACTACTTCAACTACCAAGAGACCATTGAGCATTGTGGTCAACAACTTCACTCAATACTGTCCTTCTGATAGATCCAGAGGCTTGGCTTGGAATTGGACTTTAGCTGGAGAAACATCAGTAGTCCAATGTCCTCAAGGTTCAACTGGTTTTGCCAAAAGGTCCTGTGAAGCTCCAGATGACCAAGACCAAAGAGTGCACTGGACTCCCAAAGGTCCAAGTTTGGCTGAATGCAGATCTTTGTGGTTAGGTGAACTAGAAACCAAGTTGAGAAGTGGAGCTTTGTCAGTCACCAATGTCAGTTCATTGATGTCTCAAAACACCCACAAAAGTCACATTTATGGTGGTGATTTGGTCTTAGGTGCCAGAATGCTAAAACACATGGCTGAAAAAATGCATTATGATCTACAACAAACTGTCAATTTGGGCACTAGAGAATCCATGGTGACTGAATTAGTGCAAAATGTGGTGAAAACAGCTTCCAATTTGGTCAGTGATTCTGAGCAAATCAGACAAAGTTGGGGTGATTTGAGCCAAGATGAATTGGGCAGAGCTGCAACTGCTTTATTGATTGGATTGGAAGAGAATGCCTTCTTATTAGCAGAAACTGTGACTAGTGAGAAAATCATCATCAAACCCACTGATAACATATGTAAGTAGTCATTGAAGAACCTAATTAACCAAGCTCAGAACCTAAAATCTTTATAATTCTTTTCAGTGTTATCCATAAGAGTGATGCAAGCCCGGAATGCACATAAACAGATCTTCCCTTCAATTGAAACAACAGATTCTTGGACAAGCTTTGGAGATACAATTGAATTGAGTCCAGAAGCAATCATTCAGAATGGCAATAATGGAGCTGTCAGAGTCATCTTCACAGCTTTCAATCAGTTAGATCAATTGCTAATTCCAATCAAAGGAAAGTTTGGCCAAGAACAAACCAGAAGATTCATCAATTCAAGAGTCATTGCAGCTTCTTTAGGTCGAGGTAGACACATTGAATTGCCTAAACCTGTCAAGATCACATTTAGACATTTGAATGATGTGGATCCTGGAAGGGTCAGACCAGAATGTGTTTATTGGGACTATGGTAAGACTTACTTCAAACTGTAGTTCAAGGTATGGTTACCTAACTTTTTGCTTAAACTTTTCAGTTTCCAATGCTTGGTTGGATGATGGATGCTATGCAATCATGTCCAATGTCACACATACCCAATGTTCCTGCAACCACCTGACCAATTTTGCTCTTTTGATGTCTCATTCCAATGCCAACATTGCCAAGAATGAGATCAAGATGTCTCCAAGCAAAAGTGACAACAAGAACAAATCTAGCATCACAGCTCATATCAGTACCATTGTGGTGTCAGTAGCAGCTTTGATTGTGGTTGCTGTCATCATCTTCTTTGCTGTCATTGCTTGGAAGAAGTTCAAAGTGAGCTCCCAATGCAGATCTGCATTGCAAAATTCAGGCTTACCTTGCTTTCATAAAGGTAAAGAGTTGCCTCCAGATAATGCAGGCAATAAAGGCAACTTTTATACTGTGACACCCAAGTTATACAGCAATGGATCAAATGGAACAAATGGACAAATAGAACAAGAAGATGTGGCAGAAGCTAGACAATTCTTTGAACACATGATTAATCTGCAAAAGAACAGTGAACCACCTTGCAGAATTCAAGAAAAGACCAACAATTTAGAGCAACAAAAGAAGATGAAACAAGAAGGTATGTTTATTTCCACAGCTTGTTTTGAGATTTACTGAGTTTTTCTTTTTTCCAATAGGTCTCTATCCTAAAAGAAGCAACTTGAGAGCCTTGAGTCCTTATAACCACATCTACATGGAAATTGATGGTACAGAGACAGAACAACCAGTATATGAACCATTAACTCACAGTGAAACCTACCTGATGTCTGGCATGTCAGACATGTCTGAAGACTATGTTCAGACAACCACTACAGATGTGTCTAGACAAAGCTCTAATAGAGAAACTAGGCCTCTAATTAGATCCATTTCCAATGAACCTAGAGCCAATTTGCTACAAACCATTTCTGGTGTACTTCATAGCCAATCAGTGAGGATTGCACCTAGTGGTATCAATGGTATGAACCAAGGTTATGGTATGAACAGAGCAGCTACCTTACATCCTATTAGAAGAAATACTCAGGGTGGATACAGTGCCAGATTTGATATGAATACTTTGGCCAGATTGAATGGTAATGAGATGCCATTGCAAGTGTCTTCAGTCAATGGAAATGAGTTTGTCAGATTGAACTTGAATGGTCAACCAGAGGATGCCAATGCTACTTACATTGCTTCAACCACTTCTGATTTGGGTGGACAACCTGCCACCTTGATGACTTCAGCCTACTTAAGAGCTAATGCTATGCAGATGCAACCAATGGTTCAATCAATGGTTCAACCAGTGCAATCCATGACTATGGGACAACCATTCCAAGCTATGGGTCCTCCTCAACCAGTGTTACCACAACAGCAGCAACAAGTACCACAGTTTGCTAGTGAAATCTAATTGCTCATAAACAATTTAGTGAATTTTAAAATTGTCTTTCTCAATCTCATACTTTATGCAAAATCCTTTTGTTTCTCAAAAATCCCACCTTTTACATCATGCATATTGCATATTCATACCTACATTTTTTCATGATCTCTTTCTCAATTTATGATACAACTATGTTTTTGTTATGTTCTAGTCAAAGTGTTTATTTGAAATACATTTCCATTACAATTCAAACTTTGGAGCTATTCTTGAGGATATAGTAGACAAAGAAAAGTAACAAATTAAGAAGTATCCAAAAAATCAAATTGCGGCAATAATTTGATTGGCGTTTGGTTTCTTCATGATGTTGCACCTGTTGCACCTGCATCACCTTTGGAGGTGCAACTTTTTGCTGCTCGTTTTCATTTTCAGGTTCAAGGTAAACTGCAGGTTTTGAATCCGCTGATGATTCAATCTGGTTGACATTGACATTCTGTAAAGAAAAAGGCTGAACACCAGATTGTACATATTTTAACCAGGTTTTACTAACCGGTAAAGCAATATGGTATCCTATGGTAAATATTTCACGAAATGAATTTTTGGGTCTTCTTTGTTGGCCATTTTGAAAATCAGATACGTCCTGCATCTTCTTGGCCTTTGAAATGCCACAAGAAGACTAAAAAATCGTTGAGTCTTATGGGACCTTTTTCGGACGTCACAATTGTCATGGAAATCGGTATTTACCACAAAATGGGACGCATTTAGTGAAAGTAGCGGATCTATCGTATCTATTTTCATATCCAAACTCTTAGTAGAAAATCGAATTGACCTGAATCTCCAAAACTTTTTAGGATTTCAAAAACTCAGAAACGTTGAGCTATGACGATCCGGATCAAAGGGAAACAAGAAACCACATGTGAATCAAAACGTCAGTATTCAATCTATTCTTTGATCTACAATTCATGTTTGCAAAGCTTGTTGGCCAATGCATTGTGAATTGGCATGGCAACTGAAGGGCTACGACCAAATTGAAGTTCGGTTTGGATTTTGGTCCACGAGCAGTTGGTAATACTTTCGGTGCATTCAAATTTGTAGATGTCCTTGCTGGAACTGATATTACCAATGGTATCCTATGGTAAATATTTCACGAAATGGATTCTTGAGTCTTCTTTGTTGGCCATTTTGAAAATCAAACATGTCCTGCATCTTCTTGGCCTTTGAAAGGCTCCAAGAAGACTGAAAAATCGTTGAGCCTTTTAGGGCCTCTTTCGGACGTCACAATTGTCATGGAAACCGGTATTTACCACAAAATGGGGTAAATTAAGTGAAAGTAACAGATCTGCCGTATTTATTTTCATGTTCAACCTCTGTTTAGAATCGAGTTGACCTGAAACTTCAAAACTTTTTGTGATTTCAAAAGCTCAGAAACGTTGAGCTATGATGGTCCGGATCAAAAGAAAAACAAGGAACTACAAGTGAATCAAAACGTCAGCATTCAATCTATTCTTTGATCCTCAATAGTCAATTCATTGAACGTTCAACTATATAAATGTGTTCGTGGTGTGGGGCAGCAGCGCAGTATACATATTATGAAACTTCCTTAGCGAGCCCAAAATAGTTGACTACCATGGCCTACAATTCAAACTTTGGAGCTTTGGAGCTTTTGAGGATAGAATTGATACAAAAGAAAGCAAATTACTACAAGTGTCAAAAGAACCAACAAACTGAGGCAACAAATTTCATTTGCCGATGTCGTCATGTAAGTTGGAGTGGGAGTCTCAATGATTTCTTCATGTTGTTGCACTTGCAGCACCTTTAGAGGTGCAACTTTTTGCTCCTTTCTATTTTCAGGTTCAAGATAAACTGCAGGTTTCAAATCTCTTGATGATTCAATCTGGTTGACATTCTAAAGAGATAAAAAAGTTAATAATTGGATTGTACCAATTTTAACCGGATTTTATTAACCGTTAAAGCAATATGGTACCCAATGGTAAATATTTCACGAAAAGAATTTTTGAGTCGACTTTGGCCATTTTGAAAACCAAGCATGCCCTCCATCGTCTTGACCTTGGAAAGGTCAATAGAAGACTAACAAAATCGTTCAGCCTTTTGGATGGGGCCCCTTATGAACATCGTGATGTCATGGGTATCGGTTTTTACCACAAAATGGGACACAATTAAGTGAAACTACTGGATCTACCGGATTGATTTTCATGCCATGCGTGTTCAACCGTTTGATTTAAAAGTTGTTCTTTAGGTCACTTCCTCAAATTTTCAAAGTATTTCACCATCTTTAATTTGTAGATTGGCAAATACAGTTTGCCAAAGTCATGTTTCAAGTTTGCCACGAATTTCGCCATATTTCATTTAAGTAATTCTAGAATCTTAAAGTAATTCTAGAATTTTAAAGTAATTCTAGAATTTTAATGCATTTCTAGAATTTCAAAGTATTTCTAGAATTTCAAAGTATTTCTAGAGTTTCAAAGTATTTCTAGAATTTCAAAGTATTTCTAGAATTTACAAGAATTCCAAGAAATAATCGCGGTCGTGGACTAAAAAGTATTTTTAGTCTTGTTTAAAAGAGCAATCTCAAGCAGATTCAAAACGTCAGAATCTTATCATCCAAATTGCTTTGAAAATGTTTGCATTCAAATTGGTCCTAAAAGACTCAAATCCGAGGAGTTTTTGGTCGTTCTCAAATCATACCTTGTGGGGGTTCGAGGCTACACTTCCTTCGCAACAAACTCAAAGTCTCATTTGCGTAAGCAACCAACAGACGTATTTACTTAGTAGACAGCATTAGTCGTTTGAACCATACGGCCCCCATCGCAATTTTTAGGTGAAAATGTGTACATTTTTAGCGCAAAAATTCAAATATTATAAGGTTGAAAAGTAAAACATACCGACATTTGAATCTCTCTCACTTTGACCTTTGCCTTTTCAGAGATACCTCTAGCTTCATATGCCTCCAGATCGCGGTAAGTACACCCCTTGATCAACCAACCAAAAGAACGAAGAAGTGCATGGAGGAGCGAAGGACCGAGTCGAATTCTAGAGATGGGATTGGAAAGAAATTTGTCCAACCATTTTTCTGCCAATTCCCATCTGTCCGCTTCACAAGTGTAACAAGAGTCCATGCTGACATCACACCATTGACTCTTGAGTTTACCATCACACTCCATTGGCAAGACAACCAACTTGATTGGAATGCCTTCAATCATGACAGGCTCCAAATTCTCAATTTCGGCATAAATCCGGTCACGTTCCATCTGTGAAATATGCTTCAACTCCTTCTCATACTTGAGTCTAAGGTAAGCATGAGAGGAGCTGGCATTGACCCTTTGATTTCTCCAGATTGTGGCTGCTGCTTCACCATTGGAGATATTCAAAGCAATGGAGCAAATTGTGGAGGCAAACAAGCTGGAACCTTCATCATCATGACCAAAGTAGACAACAAGACCTCCAGTTCCGTCCGCGCCAACTTTCACCACAAAGGAAGCTTCGTTTCTTGGATCACGAATGGTATCCTATGGTAAATATTTCACGAAATGGATTCTTGAGTCTTCTTTGTTGGCCATTTTGAAAATCAAACATGTCCTGCATCTTCTTGGCCTTTGAAAGGCTCCAAGAAGACTGAAAAATCGTTGAGCCTTTTGGGGCCTCTTTCGGACGTCACAATTGTCATGGAATTTACCAAAAAAATGGGCAAATTAAGTGAAAATAGAGGATTTACCGTATCTATTTTCATGTTTAACCTTTTGTACCTCTTGTAGTAGAATCAAATTGACCTGAAACTTCAAAAATTTTTGGGATTTCAAAACTCAGAAATGTTGAGCTATGACGATTGACGATCCGGGTCAAAGGGAAACAAAGACCCACACATCACATGAATCAAAACCTCAGCTTTCAATCTATTCTTTGATCCACAATTCATTGAACATTCAACAATACAAATGTGTTCGTGCAATAAGAAACTTCCTTAGCGACTTCAAAATAGTTGACCGCCATGGTTTACGAGGTCGTTCGAGGGCCTTTTTCGAAAAATGCAAGTAATTTACCGCAATGTTTTATATCGCGCAACCTCCTTTACAGTTTGCGATCATCCATGTTGCTGACAATTTTAAGAACTGAACGATTACTTACAAAATGCAAGTCAGCATGCAGATCAGACAAAACAGATTTAGTTCTTCAAAGATGGCATTGTAGTCCTCAAAGATTCATATCGTATTTACTTTTTAAAATCTCTTGGGATTCGCACCATAGTAATTGTAGAAACGCAAGAAACATTGATGTCTATTTAATCGTCTTTTTCAAGCCACGAATGTGTGAAAAACAGCTTTGTTAGTTTTGCAAGAATGCATGAATAAGTTGACGGATCCGGATCAATAGCCTAGAACATATTTCGTACTGTATTGAATGTGTTATCCTGTCCATTATGCTACCTTCTTCTAAGGCATCGAATGGCTGCATTGTTGTAACCAGTGTTAACGTGTTCTTTCTAACTTTTCTAAACTAAATCAGAAAAGTCGAAGTCAAAGATGAAATATGATGAGACGTAGACGATCACCTCTCACCTCATACAAAATGCTGACAACCAAGTTCTCGTCGGTGATAGCATAGAAAATGCAAGTTAGCATCGCTAGCATGCAGTTCATATAAATCAGTTCTTCAAAGATGGCATTGCACTTCTCTGAGATTTAGTTTATGTACTTTATTCTCTTGCGATTCACTTTGCATCAAAGTAATCATGGAAAGAAGCATTGATGACTTTTAAACCCCTTTTTATCAAAACATAAATGTCTGATAACAACACCCTTGGATTTTTTGCAAGACTGCAAGATAAGGTTGACGGGGATCCGGATCAATAGTCTTGTACTAAATGTCTTTCTACTTTACTCAGTCAAATTGGCAAGTAAAGAACCGGATTAAAATGCGTGTTTCTCGCGTCTCCAAGAATTGCCTCTCTACTTGAACTATTGCCCTTTGATGTTTTAGGTCACGTGTTCTCCACTTCTCAAAAAGTTGCAATGAGGGCACCTTCGGCACCCCCGCAAGACCTCCGGCGGTTCCCTGTTTCGCTCGTAAATAACGACCCCAAAACACCTACTCCCAGTGTACTCTCGATTTAGATGCAGACAAAGAAGAATGCTTGAGACAATGCCAAGATCATCCTAAGTGTAACAGTTGCACTTTCAGTGATGAGACTACTGAAAATCCGATGATTTGCACTTTCAATTATGGAGACATTGAAAGAATTTTGGAACTTCCTCCTAACAGTGGAGTAGTTTCTTCTACTAAATGTCTTGCTTGAGGAGTACCTATTGATACCTAAATAGATGTATGAAGCCCTTTTATTCCTTTTGCACCAATTTGACAATGGTATCAATGATCAATTTCCCTTTGACATTTTGTGTCAAATCTAAATCCGGATTGGCAATCTTTTCTTCCAACAATTGGTCAAGTTCTCGTCGCATTTCTTTCAAACATTCAGCAATCACATGACTAAAAGTGACAAATTTGATCCACCCATCTTCCATAGAGATGACAAATTGTCCACGATGCAATTCCACATCAACTCCATATCCTCCAAAAAGGACCATAGAATATACGGGTACTAAGGAACATTCACGGACAAAAATCCTGAAAAAACATTTTTTTTCAATATTTAAAAAATTACCCAAAAAGGGCAAAGTTTTCCAAGGGGAAAGTTACCCAAGGGCAAATTTATCCAAAGGCAAAGTAGGGAAAGTTACACAAGGGCAAAGTCAACCAAAATGGCAAAGTTACCCAAGGGCAAAGTCACCCAAAGCAAAGTTACCTATGGGAAAGTTACCCAAGGGCAAATTTACCAAAGGGCAAAATTACCAAAGGGTAAAGTTACCAAAGGGCAAAGTTACCCAAGGGCAAGGTTACCAAAGGAGCAAAATTACCAAATGGCAAAATTACTTAAGGCAAAGTTAGCCAAGGGTAAAGTTACAAAAAAAAAAATATCTCCCTCAGCCCTTCGGGCCTCGGTCGATCCGCATTTGAAGATACGTACCTTGAAGTTTTGACTTTTTCGTGATACATAATATAGGCACTATCCATAGCTTGTTCAGCATGAGCGATCACAGAAGAAGGATGTAAACACACAAATCCATCATGTTTGGTACGAAACCTCAAATCTTGAATGGAAGTTACTTTTGCCATAGCACCAGCACTTGTCTGCTTGAATTTGGTTTTAGGACTTAGGATTTGTACCACATTGGGATACAATGCTGCACAAAGCAGAGACACAATCAGTTTGCCATTCTTGTTATTGACATTCATCTCAGGATTGATAATGGCTTCAATCCCATCGGTACCATTTTTGCCTGAACGTTCGAGTCTTCTGGAGGAAATCTCATCCTGGATGAAACCAATGCTGGCCAACAATTCAGCAAATTGGTGCTTCATACTGACGATGGTTTGCATGGTTTTGATGGAGCAGAAGTTCTCTTGGGTAAAAGCGTAACCAGCTTTGTAACTGAGTTTTTGAGCGTTTCTCCATTCGTTGTAAGCTCGCAAATCCGTGATCTGGTCGGAATTCCAGGCGGCGAATTTTTGACGAATTTTTCGCGCTTCTTCGCGTTTTCCATAGGGAGCCACAAAAGGAGACTTGTAACTCAGGCAAGCAGCAATAGTCAAAGCTGAATCCAGACACTTGAACACGGCTCCAAAAATCAGTAGTTTTCCTATCCGGACATCCACAGGTAGACTGGCCAAGTGAAATCCTAGAGGTGTCAGATTTTCTTGGAAATCAATTGCGCCAACGCCTCGTAATCTCTCCAAGGAATTCTTGACGTTTTCAGCTTGTGGAGGTTCAATCAGGCAGTTCAAGACGTCTTGGACGCGAGATTTGTTGTGGAACAAGGGCATGATCTTGATCCTCAAGAGCATTTGTTCAAGCGGTACACGTTGGATTTCAGGGACTGGATAGCCTCTGAAATGATGATCGTACCGGAATTTGGTATACAAATGGAAACAAATTCCCGATTGCACTCGTCCAGCTCGACCTTTCCTTTGCATTGCATTGGCTCGGGACACCCATATGGAGTCTAAGGATTCCATGTTCTTGGTCGGATCGAATCGTTTTTCTTTCATTTTCCCCACTTCAATGACATAGACACAATCATCAATGGTGATGGACGTTTCTGCCAGATTTGTGCTCACGACGACTTTTCTCTTTTGGGTTTTACTGAATATCAAGGATTGATCCTCACTGCTCAAGCTGGAATGCAAAGGCAAAACTTGGCATTGATGCTTGATCAGTGGATGTTTGATGATTTGCTCGACAAAAGTCATGATTTCTTGTAATCCGGGCAGGAAAATCAAGATTGATCCTTGTTTACTTTCTTGGTCGTTCAAGATATGGACAAGTACTGCTTCGATCAAGTCATTATTGATCTTTTCAAAGTCCATCAAACTCAAGATCTTCTTGACATATTCAGAGGACTTTGAGTACCTGTAATGAATTTCCTTGGCATTCAGCTTTTCATCCGGGACGGAATCTTTGGGAGGCTTGAACCCTTCATCATTGCCAAGTAACATTTCAGCTTCGTAATCATCAATAAAGATGTCTTTGCCCATTTTATTGATTTTCTTAGCAGCTCTACTTGTCTTGTCATGGTCATTGGTCTTCTTGGCATACACTGAAAATTCTTCCAGACTGTAATCAATATGTTCAAGGATGTCTTCCAAGAAGTATTGCTGAACAGGAAATGTTCGTCCGGGAATGTCAATGACAGGTGCTGCTTGACCAAAATATGAAGCGAATGAATTAGCATTCAAAGTTGCCGACATCAAGATGATTTTTAGATTTGGTCGTCTTGGAAGCAAATCCCGGATGATCATGAGCAGAAAATCACTTTCTTCACTACGTTCATGTACTTCGTCAATGATTACATGAGTCACTTCATTCAGTTCAGGATCAGATTCTAATCTTCGTAATAGGATTCCAGTGGTACAAAATAACAGCCTTGTCCCGGAACTTGTCTTGGATTCCAAGCGGATTTGGTACCCGACAAGGTTGCCAATTTTCTCGTCCCGTTCTTGAGCAACACGTTCAGCAACACCAATGGCAGATATTCTCCGAGGTTGGGTGCAAATGATGACAGGTACTTGTCCGGATTTCAACTTGTGATCTAAAATGTATTGAGGCACTTGCGTACTTTTTCCGCATCCAGTCATTCCTGATATGACAAGTACTTGATTCTTATCTAATAATTTCAAAATCTTGTCTTGTTCATTCCAAGCTGGCAAACTTTGTCTTGTCTCCAGCATTGTCCGATTCACGATTTTCTTTTCATATCGTTCCAAAATCCTCTTGTTGTCCAACTTTAGATTTCTTGGTAATTTTGACCTAGAATTCATCCCGGATGAACTTTTAGTACTAGTTGAAGAAGATGAATTGAAACCTAATGAAGACATCAAACGATCTTGAGCAGTACCTACATTGACATTGGTAGGTTCCAGACCAGCAGCAAAACTGAAAGAAACATCTTGACGATTCAAAGTCTTTTTCATTTCTGTCAAGTCATCAAGCAAATTGATCAAACTAAACACTGAAGGGCACTGGTCAAGAGACAAGTTCTTGGCCTCTTCCATAAGCCTTGCAGTCACTTTTAAACAAGCTTGTCTTGGAATCTTACTATACTTTGTGTTCAAGCTGACCAAAGGAGGATTTTCAGGATAAGAAAAGTTTTCCCGAAAACGAATTTCCATAATGAATTTAGTGTCTTCATCATGAGCACTCAAATGTTTATCATCAATGACACCTTTTTGGTCAGCTTTTTGGTGTTTTTTGAAACATTTTTTTCCGAATTTGCAATGTCCTCTCAAGTAGAATTGACACACATTTTTGTCCTTTTGTAACATCTCAAATGTCATTTTCGAATTTTCTTTTGAATTTTTGGGTTTGGATTCACTCATCAAATCCATCAAGGATGGCAGCTCAAGTTGCAATTCCCATAATTTTCCGGGGATTTTTTCAGACAATGCTTCGTCACCATAAATTGACTGAATTGCTAATTTTTCATCTTCTTTCTGATCTTCTTCTAGATTCTGATCTTTACCAATGCATGGTTCAAGATTCAATTCGAATAGGTTAACCATAAGATTTTCAAAGGCTTGGCCAACATCCCCATTGACTTTGTTTAGTGACTCGATGCACCTTGAATTATGAAATCCATAACTTTCCAACTTTTTCAAAGCGAATTCGTCATACTTTTCTTCTTCGGATTTCTCAATAGGTTCTTTAGAAAAGTCAAAAAATCCAGTGACTCTAAGTCGATCCTTGATCCAGAATCGCCGATCAATTTTTTGACCAGCATCAGTGTAGGTCGAAGCATCTTTCATTTTATACTGACTTCCGTGGATTTCTTTCAACATTTGAATGATCATTTGTTGGGATTGATCCGACATATGGAGGATTTGCATTTCAACTTTACGTCTTTCAGGAGGTTTGTCATTGGGAAGTTTTAAATCACGATGAAGACCTTCAACTTCAGTATCGTCGATTTCCCACTCGTCATCTTCACTGTATGATTCATCATCTGAAATTTCTTCTTCGTAATCCAAGTCGTCTAAATCAATTTGATTGGATCCTTTTCGGGCTACTTGTCCTCCGGATCCTTGATTTCCATTTGGATTTTTTTGAGGTTTCTTATTGCGATTTGGACGGTTCTGACGATTCTGACGATTCATTCTGAAATCAAAATTGAATTCTTTTTTACATTTCAGATTTCCAGAAATTTCGTGAAACTTTGTTTATGTTCAAACTTTCATTTTGACGAATTTTGCGGAACAAAAAAAAAAGAATCACGAAAAATTCATGAAACTTTGTTTACGTTCAAGCTACACAGCGCAAAACTCCTTTTATTTTGACGAATTTTGATGAACAAAAAGATTCACGAAAAATTCGTGAAACTTTGTTTACGTTCAAGCAACACAGCGCAAAACTCCTTTCATTTTGACGAGATTTTTTTTCAATTGAGTTTACGTTTCTTTTCTGCGATTTCTAATTCTAATAATTCTGTTCGTTTCTCCGATTCTTTCAAATTTGCCATTGCTAATTGAAGTAATGTTTCTTCTTTTTTCAATCGAACTTCTTCAGCTTTGGCTCTTTTTAATTCGGCCATTTCACGGGCCATTTCTGCACGATATTTTTGTCTGTCTAAATCTAAATTAGATTCACTGTTGTCAAAAATCCATCCGGATCCGGATGAAGTCGATTCATTGATTGGCGAAAGCGAAGTTTCTTTGAGATTCTTTTCTTCCAGTTTCTTATTTTTGTAGGTGATATTGGTGAGTCTTTTTTGCAACTGTTTTTTAGCGTAATTTCGCCCCGTGGCTTTATTGTAAGCTTCGGTGATTGAATCCCACACTGCACTGAGTTCTAAGCGATTTTTGATGTTTCGAACATTATGAAGTCGAACCATATCGACTAAGATTGAATCTTCGTCTGATGTAAAACAGGTGTCTTCACGATCTTCCATATTGGTTAGAATTTATTGAATTATTTCAAGAATTTTTATTACACACATTTTTTTCGCGGATTCGGAAATTATTTGTTTTGATTTGTTTTGAATTTGACAGAAAGCAACTTGCGAATTTTAAGGCAAATTTATTTTTGTCAATTTTCTTGATTTTCTTAAATGAATTTAATAAAAAATGTGAAAAAGGTAATATTCTAATTTTTGCAATTTTATTTTCCATTTTTGTACATTTCATAGATTCAAAATGAGTAAAAAGGCTAAAAATGATACCTGTCATTTGAACAGATTGACTTGAGAAAAGATCGAAAGTAAACATGGAAAACATGAAGAATTGAACTTTACATAAGAAACCAAATGTGGAGGACGTTTTGTGATCAAGAATTGCCTCAAAAGAGGCTTCAAGACTCTAGATATGATTCCCTACAAAATAGTGCAAAAACACTTCATACGAAACATTTTAGTGACGTCATCAAATCGAAGTTTTTCCCGCACTTCAATACTGTTTGAAGGATCTTCTAAATCTCTCTATGATGATCTAGGATTAGATCCTAACGCTTCATCGCAAGATATCAAAAACGCATTCATTCGGATATCAAAAGAAGTTCATCCAGACAAGAATCCAGACAACCCCGAAGCGGCAGCCAAATTTTTCGAAATTTCCAATGCTTACAATACCTTGAGCAATGCCAAAAAACGAAGAGCATATGATCGAGGTCAACTTGGACGGGTATCTTCTGTAGCAGATCGTGAAAATGCATCACATCAATTTGAAAAGGAAGGATTTGTTGACGTAAGAAAAAAATTGTGAAACTTTGTTACTTTCAAGCTGCAGAGCACAAACTTCTTTTCATTTTGACGAATTTTTCTTACCGAAAAGAATCATCAAAAATTCGTGAAACTTTGTTTACATTCAAGCTGCTGGACACAAAACTTTTTTCATTTTAACGAATTTTGCTTACTGAAATGAATCATGAAAAAATCGTGAATTTTTGTTTACGTTCTAGCTGCAGAGCACAAAACTCCTTTCGTTTTGACGAATTTTGCTCACCAAAAGAATCGTGAAAAATTCGTGAAACTTTGTTTACGTTCAAGCTAAAGAGCGCAAAACTCCGTTCATTTTGACGCAAAAAAAAAAATCCGATTTTGTAAAATAATTTGAATATTCTCCGCTAAAATTCTATTCTCTTTTTAGAGTCGAAAACAATTCCGTGATCGATACAGTCGAAGTAAAGGTATTCGAGACGATTTAGATAATTATGTCAAATCAACCAGTACAGTCAATTTCCACCGGAAAAGATACAATAAAGACCAACTTGGAGGTAGTACAGGTCAAGAAATACCCCGAGTTTGGGCCCACGAACACGACCCACGTTTTGGCACGAAATCATCTCCAAGGAGTCAAAATCGGAGTGCTCACGGCAATGGCTTTTCATCCAACGACCACAGTTCGGGTGGTGGAGGTGGATTTGTCTTTATCATAATGTGTCCCATGATGTTTTATCTGGTTTACAAAGTAATATCATGATTATATAGATTCTCTTCTTCATTATTGGCTATGATTTTAGAACACAAATACAGAAATCATAATTCATAATATAGAAAAATGCGCGACCATCAGGATCCGTGATGCATGAATTTTGTTTTTTTGTTTTGATTTGCCAAATTCGGGGCATTCGACAGCTGACTTTTACCAAAACTTGCCCCAAACAAAACAAGGACAATTTTTAATGGTAATTGGGATTAGGTATACCAATATTGGGTTGGATTGGGTAGGGTAAATTGGCAGCTTGGGTACCCCAATTATTGGGAGGTGGCGCAGGAGCTCCATAAGGTGCACCACCAAAAGGAGGTGTGTAAGCGGCAGCTGGAGGAGGTTCGGGAGCTTTGCGTGCTGGTGTCTTGGGTTGAGGAGGATTCTGGATGATTTCTTTCATCTTGTCAAGTTTGACGCGTCTCATGTACATCGTTTTGCGTAATGTGAGAAACTTTTCAAGGAAGTCATCAGTACTTTCAATAGTCTTGTCCAAGTACTGGTTGACAATTTCATCACTTTCTGACTCAGCTTTGGACGCGTCCACCTAAATAGAATTTTGGGATGATCAATGAGTCATTGATGACAAAGTTCAAGACAAGTTACCTCAAGTAAGTAGTAGAGCGAATCTGGTTGAATTTTCCCCGTTTTGCTTTCCAATTTTGACTTTGCCTCTTTCACAGCCGACACTAATTCTATTGCTTCTCGATGCTTTTCCGTCAATTTTGTCTTTTTGGCAGTCAAGTTTGGCTCTTGTGAGAGGTTATATTCTGCCAAAGATTTGTTGGCCACCATAAGCTCTTCTTTCTCGTTATACAAATTCTTGATCTATAAAGAATTGAAATTCACGTCAAAGTTTGTTTACATTTCAGTCTACACTTCAATTTGACGATTTTTTTACCTGATCTAATGATTTGATGTAATCATCCATTTTAGCTTCATTGTTGAGTAATTCGTTTAGTTCGTCTTTGTTCATATGCTGGATTCTTGCTAAGGCCATAGAGTAATCAGGCTCGTGGTACGAGCCTGATCTGAGAGAGTTCATCCTGGATATGACAATGAAAAGACCAACTTGTCCTTGAACTGAATAACTTTTTTGCTATTGTCAACATAAAGAAAGAAGTTGCACCTAAACGTTAGCTGGTGCTCACTTGAATGGGGGACAAAAATGGATCGAAAACAAAACAAAACAAAAATATCTTTAGGAAAACTTGGAACATTGATCCAAAAGGAACGATTTATCAACAATAGAAATTAAATCTAAACTGAGGAATTCCTAATTTCGTTTTGTCTTTTCTTATTTCAAGGTCATCCCTGAATTAGATCAAGATCAGAACAATGGGCCGCCTTACTTTTAGAGAATCGTTTCACAGATTTTTCCCAGTGCGCATATCCTATGACTGACTCTCTTTAGATATAATACTGCTTCAATGATGAATCATGAGCAAAGTTAGGTTAAAAGCATTATAAAGCAAAGAAACTCTGTTATAAACGATCTTTTATCCTAAAGCTTATAGAAGAAGGAACCAAGAATTCGAGGGTTCTATGCCCTATAAGGTCAAAACGACCCAAAATGTCAGATAACCAAACACACCCAACATTAATCAAGATGTACTTCTATTCAGAACCGTTACTAGGTCATTTTCACTTTCGTGAAGCCAAGAAGGTGACAAGAAATGGATTTCCAGATTTCCAGATTATAAAAACTTGTTTTCTGAAGAAAAATTATTGAAGTACAAAGTACAAAAGTTTCAAACTAGTCTTCATCAGATAAATTATCAAAGTACAACAACATACTTAAGTAGGGTGCATAGTTTATCATTTTCCAGGTGGAGAAATTGTTGGAACAATGTTCAATGCAACATTCAAATCTTCAGTTCCAACAGTCACTGTTTTCCTGGCTTGTTCAGTTAATGTAGCTCCAGTATCATCCAAATAAGTACGAATCAATTCAACTAACAAAACAGTTCCTTCTTTATATCGTTGAGGACTTGTACCAGGTACACCTAGGACCATGTTCTTGTTGTTATTGGTGTCAGTGAAGGTGCAAGTGAGCACTTGGCCATTGGCACTTGGGATGGCTGCTCCATTTAGAGTTCCCGAACAAGATACAGCATAGGTCACCTGGAAAGATTACATTTTCAATCCGATCTTATTGAAAAGATTGACTTACATCATCAGATCTTCTGTTGTTCTCTTCTTCGATGGCTTGTCCAAGAGCTACGGATAGAACACCGACTGCTAAAGCAGCACCGGCGAGTCCTATGGTACCGGTAACACCTTGCCTTTCGGTTACATCTAAATACATCAATATTCAATGTATTCTATTGTATTGAATTGATAAGTTACCTCGATCGAAAAACGAAGGCAGAGAAGGTTTAGATTGAAATCCTGAGTGTTTTTGATGTCCTAGACCTGCTTGAACATTTTGTGCATATTGACTCCATCCATTCAAAAACTAATCATAATCAATTAATTAATTATGTAATTATCTAACAGAGTATTATCTTACCGATTCTGCAATCAAACTCATTTTGAAGTCACAACTTACAAGGCAAGTGAGTCTCCGTTAACTAAAGTGACAACGAAATTGGGAGTTAAGCGCGCGCTTCAGAAAACCCAATTCACAGAGTAACAATATGAAATGAGTAGTGCCACTTATTTTTTCCCGCCACTTTCTTAAACGTTTTTGCTGAGTTAGTATTTTTAGCTAACAACAAAGGCGCTGTTCGACGTTACTCCAGAAGAGATTACAGCGCCTCTGGTGTTAACTAATAATACTAATTCGGCAAAAACGTTTAAAAAAGTGGCGGGAAAAAAATGAGTGGCACTACTCATGTTATATAGTTATTCTAGAATTCAGAATTCTTTTCTCTTTTTTTGCAGATTTTTCCGTGTNCGCTTAAAAAAAGGGGCGGGAAAAAAATGAGTGGCAATACTCATGTTATATAGTTATTCTATTGAAAAGTAGTTTTATATTTCACATGTATAGGTAACATATAAGTCATTTTAGGTTTATATTTAGTCAATCACTGTTATCATCATGTCCTAAGTTGACTAAAGCAGGTTGAGACGCTGCTCGTTTCTGTTCCATTTCCAATTCTTCTTTGGTGGGTTGTAACATGGCTTCTGTCTCTTCATCCGACTCGTTGATCATCGAAAAGGCCGGATTATCTCTCATGACATTATTTCGACTTTGTAACGCTTGTGTCGAGGTCGGACTGTAGACGTAAGCTAGGAGGTAAATGTAGCAATTGAGGACTGTATAAAAGGCCAGAAAATGACCTTCGCTCTCGTAAGATGTGTAAACTCGAGCTACCAGATTATCTTCTAAGACTCCTGAACCGTATCTTTTGGCAACGATGGAAATTGTCAGGATGAGGACGAGGCCTAATGAGGCTGAGTGAAACTTGAGCCTGGCGTCCAGGAAGTTCATGGCTCGTAGTTCACCGAAGGCTCTCAAGGCCAGGTAGGAAAAGTGGAGGACGTACATCGCCAGCATTGAGATCAAGTAAAGCTGAAAAAGAGAATGTTCAGGTCAGTTTTGCAAAGTTTTTTTTGTTGTGCTTTGAATTTTTGCAGAGTTTACGACAGGACCTCCTATGTAATTAACAATAGTACCAAAAGGGCCAAAACCCATAAAACTTAGAGAAGACCTTTCCAACCGTTCCAACTTTAACCGCTTTACGCTTGAGGACTTGACCTTGACCATCTTGATAATTACAACCCTTACAGCACAATAAGTATGCGAATGGGGGTTTCAAAATTCAAAACTAGATGTCGCTGATACTTTACTGTGCTTCGTTAAAAATCTTGCAACATTCTCGTCAATAAATGATGGATTGAAATTGGAAGAGGTTGGTTCTTTGATTGAGAATGTGGACAAGATTAAGTGCAAATCAGCAAAACCATGCAGTAATTACTTTCATTTCAAGCTCATATTTACAATTGGGAAAGAGTATCATATCAATCATATGGATAAGCTCAAAATGGAGTGAAACTCGTAATTGAGCCTTAATACATTGAACAGGTTCAATTCTAGATTGTTTTGATTAAACTCTCTTATCTGATTGGTCTTCTATAATTGTACATCATAACGAAGACCGCTTGCGCTTGACGAAGCACAAAATTTTTCACAAACAAGGCAATAAAACGATTTTGTAATGGACGTTCGAAGAAGAATGTTTGAACTTTGACTTGCTTGACATTTTTCAGCATCTGGACTCTGGGATCATTAAACATTTTGAGAATCGCCATTACAATGTGAATGAAGATGTCGCTGGCTCACACTTGAATTTCATTTTTATATGTACTAACTTCGATAACCTACATAATCTTTTAGAAAGAACATAATCTAAAATTGGTAAGTAAGGCGTTCGTCAATGGATTTTGCAAAAGATAAGTTGTAGTTGTCAATTTTTTCACTAAAATGTTATTTTATTAAAAGAAAATAGCTTTAAAAAACAAAAATGAATTGAAATGTTCAAACTGAAATCTCTTATTGACATTTTCATACAGTATCCACACCATGACCGAATACAGACACTTGAAATTTGGCGAAAAATAAAAACTTATATTAGAGGTCTGCCAGAAAAACAAATCAGACCAATTCAAAACTACACTGAGACCTCAATATAGACGAGTTTTCCGATACTCTTTGACTACACATATCAAGGTAATTGTGTATCTTGTACCGTGTGATTAGTACGCAGAGTTTTACTCATGGCTTTACTAATAAGTAAAGCTGAAAAAAGAGAATGTTCAGGTCACGTTTGTGCTTAGAAGTTTTGCAAAGTGGTCGGGCAGCGGCAGGTATCTATTTCCAATTACCAAAACCCATTTGAAAATTCTTTTAGAACCCTAAGGAGATCGTTCCAACTGTACACCTGCAAATCTGGACACAATGTGCGAATGTTGGTTTCAAAACTGAAAAGAAGGTGTCGCTTGTTACTCTATAGTGCTTCGTTGAAAATCTTGTACATTTTCGTTAGGAAATTGTGGATTCAAAATGGAAGAAGTTGCTTCTTTGATCGAGAACGTGAACAAAACCTTTGCAAACCATCAAAACCATACGCTAATCACTTCAATTTCAAGTTCGTATTTACATTTGGAAACCAGTATCAGATCAATCAAATTGAAGTGCTATAAAAGTTGTCGTTGAATTTTAATTTTCATCAATGATAACACTGCATCCGAATTCTGTACTTTCGTCTTTGAGGAACGCCAAAGGAGTTTGGCAGTTTTATAATTGGTCTTCTTAAGTACTTGTACTACATGATCAAGACAAAACAATTTGTAGGAGATTTTGTGTTTTGAAGTTTTTCAAAGTTTTACAACTCGATATGAGAGTGTTTGTTTCCAACGATAATACCCAAATCCATAAAACTTTGAGGAAACCGTTCCAACTTTACACTTTTGCATCTGGATACAATATGATGTAGTTGTAGCGGATGTAGCTTTGAAACATCAAGAGAAGATGTCGATTTTTACTTTAGTGCACCTACGACAAACTTGTATGTAACAATCATTTTCGTCAGGGAATGATGGATTCAAAATGGAAGAGCTCGCTTCCTTGATCGAGAATGTGAATTTGATCCAAATTATCATAACCATACATTAATCACTTTCATTTCAAGCTCATAGTTACAATTGGGAAAGAGCATCACGATTCATGTCAATCATATGGATATGCTCAAAATGGAGCGCTACTCGTATTCAAGCCTTCAATTCAGCAATAGCTCTAGCATTGAAACCAGCGGACTTACCTTCATTTAATTCCGTTACCTATTATTGGTCTTCAAAAACAAGTACTTGTCTTGACCATCTACCATTTTTCTAGAGAAGGGCGACATACACCTTGGCCAACTACACTGAGACCTCGATATAGACGAGTTTTCGGGCGGTGATTAATTTACTGAGAATTCGATCCTCTTTTGACTACATATATCGAGATCATGGTGTATCTTGTACCGTGTGATAAGTACGCAGAGTTTTACTTATGGCTTTACTAATAAGTAAAGCTGAAAAAGAGAATGTTCACGTCACGTTTTGTGCTTAGAAGTTTTGCAAAGTGGTCGGGCAGGTGTCTATTTCCAATTACCAAAACCCATTTAAATTCTTTTAGGACCCTAAGGAGATCGTTCCAACTATACACCTGCAAATCTGGCCACATTGTGCTAATGTTGGTTTATGTTGACCACTTTGATTTCACGGTAATATTTACATTTGTGAAAGAGTACCATACCAATCAAATTGAGATGTTCAATTTGTAAAAGTTGTGGTTGAATTTTGATGTTAAAACATTCTCCAACATTTAAAGGGTTGTTTCGATATTTTATTTTTTTTTATTGGTCTTTTTTTAAAAGTACTTGTACTGCCTGACCAAAACTACTTAACGATTTGTGGGCAGTTTCGTACTTTGAAGTTTTGCAAAGCTGTAGGACAAGATGAAAGAGTCTTTTTACAAATACCAAAGCGACCAATTCCCATAAATTAGATTTTTTGCTCGAACCTTTTAGGATGACCGTTCCGACCGACCGCTTCAATTTTACACCTGCAAATCTGGACACAATGGAATGTGCAAATGTTGGTTTCAAAACTCAAAAGAAGGTGTCGCTTGTTACTTTAGAGTGCTTCGTTGAAAATTTTGTAACATTTTTGTTAAGAAATGATGGATTCAAAATGAAAGAAGTTGCTTCTTCGATCGAGGATATGGACTGATATGGACTAAACCTTTGCAAATCATCAAAACCATACATTGATTACTTTCATTTCAAGCCCGTATTTACATTTGGGAAAGAGTACCGTACCAATCAAATTGAGATGAAAATATTGTAAGATTTGTCGTTCAATTTTATTGATAAACTGTTCATCAGTGTTCATTCATCCATCTTTTTTGTGCTCGTTTAGAGCCTTCAAAGGTTGATTTTATAATTGGTCTTCTAAAGTAATTGTATGTACTGCCTGACCATACCAAGACTGCTTGATCAGGTGTGGCGGTTTTGACTTTTGAAGTTATGTGAACTTTTTCCTTCTCTGACCGTGCAAAACTTCAAAGGTAGACATAAATAAAAACGAGTTCCGAAATGACCAAGAATCTATGACGGAACGAAGGTGTAGTCTCCTTTTAACGAGGCCATAAACGGGTTTCAGTTGAAAGTTCAAAGCTAAAGTTGACACTTTTTGCACACCTTGCTTGGGGCGGTACGAGCACTAGCTTTGAGAATTCAAAAGTAGATGGCACTTGCTATCTATCTAGGTTTGAGTGCTCAACTTGAAAACCAATAAAGCCTGAGTTTAGAAGTGATATCTATTGAAAGTGAAAGCAGTTCCTTCTTTGATAAAAAAATTACTGATAGTCATTTATGAAATAAAAAAGTTAGTACATATCCAAGTTATTGATAAGATGTTTGCATTCGATATTCAATCAATTTAAGATGTTTAGGAAAACTAGCGAGTTCTGAAAATGAACATAACTATGTTCAATGCGAAGTTTTGAAAACAATTCCTAAATTTCCTCATTTATGTTTGGTCGATTATCCTTCAATTGAAGAAATAAGTGACCTTTCAAAATTACATAAGATACAAAGGAAAATACGTTTTGTAAAGTTTGCTGCTTAGTCACACGATATTTTTATTGCCGGATGCTGCAAATATGGCTTGCTGGACAGTTTTCAGCATCTGGACTCTAAGAGCAATAAACATTTTGAGAATCACCCTTACAATTTGAATTGAAGATGTCGCTAGCTCACCCTTGAATTTAAATTGTGATGCTAACTTTGATAACCCAAAATAATTTGGTAAGAACATCCATGCATCTAAAATTGGTTAAAGCTTTCGTCAACGGATTTTGCAATTTTGTTTAGTTGTCAATTCCTTCACTTTCATCTTTTCAAAGAACATCGCTTAAATATCTTTAAAAAATCATATGATATTCCAACAAAGGAAAACCATATACCATCACATCTACGTATTTTGAATACCTTGGTACCAAAATTAAGAATAACTGCCATCAAAATGGTTTAATTCTTACTGCCATATGAGCACTGAGGAGTAGTTTTCAGCGTTCAAAAGAAGATG
Organism: Oithona nana; assembly: GCA_900157175.1. Taxonomy (NCBI): domain Eukaryota; kingdom Metazoa; phylum Arthropoda; class Copepoda; order Cyclopoida; family Oithonidae; genus Oithona; species Oithona nana. Next base: position 36,960 of record LT728107.1, read on the forward strand.
GCACTCGAACATTTTCAGTGGTTTACTGGAAAAGAAATTGGATTTGGAAATGATACCCTATCAAAGTCGAAAAAGTTCCTGAAAAAATATTGATAGCAATCTATGGGATAAAAGAACCATACACTTATCAATTACGTTGCAATTTTCTTGTTTTCGAGAAGTTGTTTGCAGTTGATATTCAATCATCTGGAGATGTCTTGAAAAACTACTTTCGTCGGAAAACGAGATTTGCTATCAATATCCTTTGCTTCATCATGCTTTAAATTATTTTCCTTTGGTCTGCTATTCTTCTTTTGAAGAAAGAACTGACCGTGCAAAACCTCAAAGGTAGATATAAATAAAACAGGCTACCGAAGATTAGAATTCCGAAATGTCAGGATAATGAAAGTGTCTGTTTCCAACATACATACCTACTTAGTACCAAACCCCATAAATTTTTTCTAAGTAGACCGTTGTCCGTTCCAACTTTACACCTGCAAATCTAGACAGAATGTGCGAATGTTGGTTTCAAAACTCAAAGGAAGGTGTCGCTTGTTACTCTATAGTGCTTCGTTGAAAATCCTGTAACATTTCTGTTAGGAAATGATTCAAAATGGAAGAAGTTGGTTCTTTCATCGAATATGTGGACAAAACCTTTGCTTATCATCAAAACCATTCACTGATCACTTTCATTTCAAGGTCATATGTACGGTTTGATATTCAATGATTAAGAAATGTTTTTGAAAAATAGTTCGTTTGAAATTGGAGCAGCGAAAAGCAATTGCCTGGACAAAGTTGGGAGATAATCCTCCATAAAATATAGATCGCTACATAATCATTGAAAACTTTAGCGCAAAAAAAAGTAATTGCCCCTGTAGATAGTTGACCAATAATCTATGACAGAGCAACAAGGGACACTGCAGTGTCACTACATACTTGTACTTATAAAGTATAGTTTTACAAACGAGGCCATAAAACGATTTTCAGTTGGATGTCCAAAGCTGAAGTTGCACTTTTATGTGCACATCTTGGGGGCAATTTGAGCCTCAGTTTTCAGACTTCAAACGTAGATGGCACCTCCTACATATCTAGATTCGAATACCTTACTGGAAAACGAATAACAACTCAGGTTGGAAGGGATATCTATTCAAAGTGAAAGAAGTATGTTCTTTGTTCTAAAATTGTTGATAGCAATCAATGAGATAAAAGAACAATATTCTAAACATTAGCAACCACGTTCGAGAATAAGTTTCCGATTGGTATTCAACTATTCAATCATTTTAAGTGATATTTTCGAAAACTGGTTCAGTATCAGTATCATGGGTATCATGGAATTTTCCTCATAGGTAGAATTCAATTTGTGAAATATGTTTGGTCAAGTAACCTTCGGTTGAAGAAATAACTGACCTATAAAAATTACCAAGGTAGATTTACATAATACAATTGACAAACAGTATATATACTTTAGATAGGTATTTAGAAGTGTAATGTAAAATGTTACCTGGAAACTTTGATAATGTGCAGTATTGATTTGGTAGCTAAAGCTAGGATCTCGCAATTCATTGCTAATGCTAGCTTGCAAAACAGCCATGCTTTGTAACACGATATTTTTATGACCGGATGAGGGTGCAAATTGGGCTTGCTGGACATTTCCCACCAATTTTCAGTTAGAAACTCAGAGCTTGACACTTGCACATCTGGATGCAACACGTGCGTGATGTAGCTTTCAAAACTCAAAATAAGATGTCGCTTGTTGCTTTTAAAATCCTTCGTTAAAAATCTTGTAACATATTCGCTAGGAAATGATTGATTCAAAATGGAATACGTTGATGCTATCATCAAAAATATGGACATTGGACAGTGACAACTTTCATTTCAAACTCAAGTCTACTTTTGGGAAAGAATATTGTACCAATCATATGGATCTGATCAAAATGGAGTAGTACTTGTCTTTGAGACATGTTTACTTTTGCTGTAGGCTGAACTTTTGAGAAGTAAAGCTTAGTTCTGTACATTATACAGTTGTATAAAATGGTCTTCTAAAAACAAGTATTATTAATACAAAACGAAGACTGCTTAACGATGCTTGGACGATACTGTGATGTGATCACTGATCAACTGTCTCGCACATTTAAAACTAATGAAGCCATAAAACGATTTTTCAGTTGGGTGTTGAAAGCTGAAGTTGACACTTTTGAAACATCTTGAAGCAATATGAGTATTAGCTTTGAGAATTCAAAAGTAGATGGCTCTTGCTATCTCCATCCATTTGAGTTATCTGCTTTAAAACGAACAACAGCTAAGTTTAGATGTGATAGCTAATAAAGAAAAATTTCTTCGTTGATGCAAAATCATCGAACGCAATTTATGAAAAAAAGAAAGCTAGTAAGTAGTAACCACCTTGTTTTCGAGCATACGTTTGCATTTGAAATTCAAATATGAGGAAATGCTTTGAAAACCTAGTTTGGTCTGAAAACGAATTTGTAATTGTATCCATCAATTTCTTCTTTTCATGTGTTTGGTCTAATATCCTTCGGTTGAAGAGAAAACTGACCTCTCAAGAATACAAATGTGTGTAGTCAAGTAATACACTGTAAGTGTACAGGTTTTGAAATGTAAGTAAAATGTTACCTGGAAACTTTGATAATGTGCAGTATTGATTTGGTAGCTAAAGCTAGGATCTCGCAACTCATTGCTAGCTTGCAAAACAGCCATGGTCAAGGCTGAAAACCATAAGGTTCCAACCATTAGAAACTTGGGTAGATAAAATCGATAGAGTCCTCTTTCAGTCTGTCTCAATCCATGGAAAATACAAAGCCAAAACAGAAGTAAGCCAAACATGAATCCAGTCTGGAAAAAGACGTCAATGAATGCTGGAATCACGGATGAGGAGACAAGTGTCCAAGCAAACAAAGGGTTATTGAATCCTAGAAGTAGAGGTAGCAAAAACGCCACCCATTTCTGTTCAATTGACCAGTCATCCATAGGGAACCCTCGCAAACTGGCGATAAATGATACTGCCACACAAGCTGACACCACAGCAAAGAAAAATCTGAACCAGAGTTCCATCCTGGTGAATTGAGGGTTGTAAGTTTCAAACATGAAAATGATGTCTTCAATGTTAAAGTGTTTATCAACAGCCTCCAGACCATACATTGACACATTGACCAGATACCTCGGATGGTTCAAGACACCCAAATGCATGACAATAAAGGAGTCACAAGACTTATCAGCACACCGGACAACCCTTGTCCGGTTATGCACTCGATCCCCAATGACTTCCGAGGAGTACTTGTCATTGATCCCCTTGACATGCAGAGTGACATAGCAAACTTTGGTGAAGGTTTCTTGTTCAGTTGCGACTTTGGTGACCAATTGGGCTGACAACCACAATTGTTGTTGGTATGAGGTCAGGTCTGGAGTCAAGAGGTTGAACGGACCTCCTGGCAGCTTGGCAGTCTTGTTTTGGGTTCCCTTGATTTGAGTAGCTTGCATATTGAACCTCATGGTCATTGATGGACCGGCGAGACCCATGAGAATGGCAATGAAGAATAGGCAGAGGAACATGATGAAGATGAGGAGATGTTGGCCTTTGTGCATTGTGTAGAGACGCATTTGAACGGATCGGTCGGGTCTGTCATGGTTGAACGCAGGTGAGATATGTTTGGTGAATTCACTGAAGAGGTCACTAAAGTAGCCGGATGACCGGTTTGAGTCTCTTGAGCCCCCATCTGGAGCAAAAAGTGGTTCTGACATTTTGACGACTTGAGTTACAGTAGCAACATATGGAAGCTACTTCTACGGCAAAGAAGGCTTTCTAATCTCTCTTTTGCCTGCTGGTTGCTTTCTAACCGTCGAGGTTGAGTGTGTCTGATTCGTGGAACCGATATTCATTCATTCATTTAACGCAACATTACTTTAGTTGTCTCGCAACCTCTCTCAGACACACGGATCTGTGCATTTTTCTTCTCGGTAATCAAATATTTGCTAATCCAGATTTATCAGTTTACGTCAAAAACAGAATTTCGCGTTAATTAGACGTCACAAATAGCCAAATTATCCCTTTTTCTAAAAACTCCATTCTTATCTCGACTTCATTCATTTTTGGCATCACTATAAAAATGGAATTGAGTTAGGTTCAAGGCATCAGTTTAGCAATAACTACCTAAGCAACAATGAATCCTCCAATTCCACCTTCAGCCTTAGCTTTGACTCTGTTCATTGCTACATCTACCGCATCTCAAGTATTATATGAAAACCCTTGCCAACTCAATGAAGAACTATATTTTGTGCCTCATCCCAACGAATGCAATAAGTATTACATGTGCAATTTTCAACAAGGTGGACTCTTCACTTGCCCTGCCAATCTGCAATTCAATCCGGATTTGAATGTCTGCGATTATCCTAATGTTGTTGGATGCATCAACACACCTTATCCCACTGAGGCCACAACTACGATTATCACTGAAAATTCAACCACTATCGATGAAATTACAACTACCATCAATGAAATTACAACCATCAAACCCGATAACGTAACCAATGGAAACTTTTCATCGGTAAAGTCCTCTGATGTCCTATGCCATTATTCTGAAGATGGTTACGCAGTCATCTTACCAAACTCTGAGGATTGCTCAACTTTCTTCATCTGTGTTGGATTAACACCAGTTGAAAAACATTGTATGCCCGGATTACTTTTCAACCCAGAATTATCCGTCTGTGATTTTCCTCAAAATGTCGTTTGTGCCACCAAACCCGACAACGTAACCAATGGAAACTTTTCTTCATCGGTAAAGTCCTTCCAATATCCTTGCCAAATCTTTGAGGAGTTGTATTTTGTGCCTCATCCCAATGAATGCAATAAGTATTACATGTGCAATTTTCATCATGCTGCCCTCTTCACCTGCCCTGCTAATCTGCAATTCAATCCGGATTTGAATGTCTGCGATTATCCGGATGTCGTTGGATGCATCAACACACCTTATCCCACTGAGGCTACTACAACAATGGGAACAGAAACTTCAACTTCCATCAGTGATCCAACCAGCATAGGCACGAGGAGTAGCCAAGCGCAAACCAGCACAACAACAAAACCTGATGATGACCAAACCACTGAAAACTCCAATGTTCAATGCCATTATTCGGAAGATGGTTACGCAGTCATCATACCAAACCCTGAGGATTGCTCAACTTTCTTCATATGTGTTGGATTAACCCCAGTTGAAAAACATTGTAGACCAGGATTACTTTTCAACCCAGAATTATCCGTCTGTGATTATCCTCAAAATGTCACTTGTGCTTGAATAAAATTCAATTTATTAACAGTATTTAAAAAGCGTTTTGGGAACTTGAAAAACGGCCGCAGAACTTCGTCCCAACCTCAGTTTAACATCCGGATTAGCCACCCATTGATCCCGATCAGCTTTGTATTGGTACAACACATCATTGGTCTTCGAACCATCATAACCTCCAATAATAGTAGGCAACCCATCCAACATGTCCATTTTAGCACTTGACAAAGGTGTAGGCAAATCAGCTACACGAGTCCAAGTATCCGTCTCCGCATTGTACAACTCCGCTGAAGACACTGGTTCATTGTTGACACACCATCCAATGCAACCTCCAGCCACTAAAACACGAACCGATCCATCCGGCATATTGACTAGAGAACATGCCGGACGGTCCCGGACTTGGGACATGTCAGACACTTCGTTCCAGTAGTAACCGTCAAACAACCATACCCGATTTAGAGTTACGCCCCCTCCAATATCCCCATCGGCTTGTCGTCGACTACGACGGGGGACGAGGTTGATGACTTCACCATCCGGACTTTGATCCCTTTGTTCAGTCAATGGATCTCCAGGTCTGTAAGCACTTGCAAATCCACCAGCAATGAAAACATGAGTACGATTGAGTCTGACTGCGCAGTGACTTTGTAAGCCAGAATCGCGAAGGTCTTCGGGTAGAGGACGTCCTCGCCTCCAACGACTGGTGCGGGGTGGCGGTTGGTACCGGAAGATTTCTGTGCCCTCGGCCGGTTTGGAATTCGCTGTTCCTCCTAAGACCCACATATTGTCGTCGTTGTCAAGGACTGCGGCTGCCAAGTACCTTTTATGCTTCATGGAAGTCATTTCGTACCACCTCAAATGAACAGAAAGGTTTCAATGAATATCAATAATTACGTTTGAACTAGAGTAACTATATAACATGAGTAGTGCTACTTATTTTTTCCCGCCAATTTTTAAAACTTTTTTGCCGACTTAGTATTTTAGTG
>LT728108.1:0-13953 GCA_900157175.1 Oithona nana
TTCATTCTCTTTTTTGAAAAAGTAGAACAACAATCTTCATTTTTTTATTGTGAATATGTGTTTTTTAAACATTTTTTTTTGTGTAATTTTTTCAAATGTATTTTTTTAATTCATTTAAAAAAAAAAATTAATCTTTAATTTTTTTCAGATATATTTTTTTTAAAATGTATTTTTTTCTTTTTTTTTCTTCTTTTTTTTCTTTTTTTTTTTTCAATTTTTGAATTGATTTTTTTAATATTTTTTTGCAATTATGTATAACGTTATGTGAAAATGTTTTTGAATGATGTAGCATCTGAACAAAAAAGAGTTTAGGAAAGCATTTTGCACTCTTTACGCTTCATAAGATAAAGGAGCTTTCGAACAACTTTCTATTTGCACTCAAACTACGTAGATAGACTTAGAGACAATTTTTGTTAAGGTCGGCTAAGCGAAAAAACCCTCCCCAGAGTTCATTAAAGATAACAAGATTTAGGTGAGCTGCTACTTGCTTGCTTGCTTCTAGTATAAAATAATGAGCTGAGTCTGCAAGCAAGCACGAATTCGAGACGCACAAAATTGATATGACAACATTAGATGACGTTAGATGATGATGAATTCTTGCTGAAAACTAGCTTTTTTGGCATCACATATAATGTCGTCTAGATGGAGTTTATGACCCAACATAAAATCGCTGGAAATAAAAGAAAGACTCACAATTTAACCCTGAAATCTTACTGTTTCGACTTTTGGCGCGAAAATTGTTACTTTAGGGGATTTTTGATAGAACTGAGCAAAAAGTATGTCATTACTCTAATTCTAAAAGAAGTTCTGATTTGTTTGCTATAACACTTCTGAAGAAGTTTTATTGCCATCAAAGTGTAAAAAACAACCTTAGATGTAGAAAAATATATACGAGAGAGAGCCAGATGTATAATCAAAACCAAGCAAAAGAAAGAAAAAAAGTTTTCGATCCCCCTTATTACCTGTCATCTCAGTCCAAAAGTCACAAAAAAACTTGCGAAACTATTCATTACAAATCAGAACATCTAACTGAGAAAAATAGAAAGTCAATACATTTGTAATTGTAGGTTGTAAAGAGATAGGACACGTGAATGACACTTAGGGCGGTGGTAAGTGAAAGCTCAAATTAGGGTCTTGTATATACTTGGAGAGTACTAGCTAGTGTTTCGATTACGACTCCTTTTCATGTTTCTCAGTCATTTTCTTTTGTCAGTAGTACTGTTTTCACTGATCATCACGAGAAATGACAATTATGTTTGTTGGATCGACACTAGGGTAATGGATACACAATACACCGTCGTAGTAAACACTCTCCATTACCCTAAGAATTATACAGACGAGTTTTTTAGTAGTCTACATAGAGAAGTATCTGCTATCTGATCGATACTAGTGTTTTTCTGGTCATCACCATTAGCAAACTTTGTACACTGTGTAGTCGTAAGGGGTCTTTGCACAAGTCCCAAGGGAACTTTTTATTCGCCAATGTATTTTTAAGGTGAGCCTTAATTGAGTGCTTTTGTTATCATAGGCAATATCCCTAGAACTGTTTTGCTAGATCCACATTCCCATCATTTCGTCTCTCAAGGCTATGTTGTATCCTAGTTTTTTTTTGCTAGGGTTCGTTTCCAACCCATGTTGATCTGGTTTCTTTGCCCTCCCTTTTTTTAATCAATAGAATCGAATAGAGCTTTCCAATTCCCATCAGATGGTGATAGTACTGATCCTTATACAAGTGGTGTCGTCAGCAAAAAAAAGTTTGAAAAGAACACTCAAAACTACAGCCTTAAAATTGTCATTCGCTTCAAATTTGTCGTGTTCACGTCTCGAGCTAACTTTTTAACTGGATGGTAAATCAACTTGGTTTGCTTAATAAAATATCTTCAGTACATCAACTTTCCTTCATAACTTTTCAATTTCAAGTCTATCTGATTAGAATTTGATATGAAAGTAGTCACTTTAAATATCTTTCGATTTACTCAAGCCCAACTCTTTCTAGTCAAAACTCAAAAGTTTTTTTATTTCCATTTTCCAGAGAAGGCTTTCACTTTTCAGAAAGCAGCATCTACCTAAAGACAAAAGTTGTGAAACTGAGTTTGTTGGTTTGTGTTTGCACAGTGGAGGAAATTGGCTGATTGCATGAGAATGAGGCACCCAAATGGGATCAGAAAAGGGACTAGGGGGAAGGAGGGGCAGCAAGAAAAGGAGGCTAGAGGGACTTGAAGTTAAGATGACTTCAGCGCCAGCTAGTAGCTCTCTTCTTTTTTTCTATTTCTTTCTTTTGGTTCCTTCAAAAAGCTCCAAAGTTGGAAACCTTCTTCTTTCTTTCTACCAAAGGCATCGATTTGCCATTTGGAAGGTTTGGAAGAGCATTCCAAGTCTAGCTGGATAGTTCCTTTACATATAACCCAACCAGCAGCTCTCTTTTTGTGGTAACCATCATCAGTCTCTAAAAATCAATGGAGCAAAGACCACAGAATCGACCTCCACTCTTCATCAGTATACATATCTAAGACGTCATTATTATTACAGTAATCGTTACGTTTTTACGGAAGCAGTATATTAGGCTAGATGGCGTCCGGCTGTACATATATATTTTGATCATTTATTTATGGTCGATGCGTTCGGGATCGATGAGACCACAACGATTGAAACTACTGCAGTATACTTTATTGTAAAAACCTTTACTTGGAAAAAAAGTTGCTAAAAGCCTTAAAATTGTCATTCGCTTCAAATTTGTCGTGTTTTCGCTTCGAGCTAACTTTTAAACTAATCATGAATTTCAACCTGTTTACTTAATAAAATATCTTCAACATATCAAGTTTACTTAATAACTTTTCAATTTCAAGCCTCTTAAATTACATTTAGGTAGCTTTATAAGTATCTGAATTATTTTTCGATTTACTCGAGCCCAACTTTTTTGGTCTTTAGTGTCTAAAACTCCTTTTTTTGCAGGTCATGTCCATTTGGTTTTAAAGTGTGTCGTGGTTCGTTCCCAAAGGATGCTTTTAAAGTGACAGCGCAGCAAAGATGGACATGATTAACTCAAGTATCACGGCTTTGAACGCCCTCGCCGGCAAAATCTCGCCTAAGGTCAACGGCACTAACGTGGGCGGCGGGGACTTAGATAGCCTCAAAATGAAGGAGAATACAGAGATACAGGCTTGCGTTAACGTAGCCAGGTAAGCAAACATTTACCCAACCAACATTTTTTATGAGCCTCAGCCTCAAAGTGTAAAAACTTCCTTTCAACCTCATAAAATATTCATTCTGATATTCACGTGCCTGTCCCTATGTCCGAGACATTACAAAACAATAAAGTGAGGGAAAACTTTTTTTGTTGGTAGCCTGGCCGCCCCTTTTTTATCCTGATTAGACTCAGTATCTGGCCTCTTAAATATGGAGGCCAGGCCAAACTTCATGATGGAGTGAAAGGGATCTTGTGTTTCTAGACACTGCATGTTCACAGTGGGTTAAAACCAACATAAATGGTCTTAATTTGCTTTAAAAGAAACTTAACATGAAGTCTGAGACCTTTTTGGAATTGGTTTTTAACCAATGCGCATTTGCTCCCCTCAAATACCACTCGGATCTGAGGCCAGCAAAAAAAAAGGCCAAGATTTTTCTCAACCTTTGATCCATTTTACATAGTATGCTTACTCGTCTGATCTTTTAAGCAGCTTTCATTTCGCATGCATGTAATGTATGGAAATCCCTTAATGATGCTTGGCAGTCCCTTGGGGGTATTCCTTTGAGACGACGTTAGAGTAAATGTATCAAAACACTTGCAATTACCATAAATGCAGGGAGAGTATAGAAGCAACAGTGGGGAAAATTGAAATTGAAACGAAGCTCTTGGACTCTTGAAATATGCAGTTTCCCAATTCGAATTTGGAATTCCTTAAAGTGCTACATGAGAAGGGGAACAGTAGCTGAGCTGCTTTTCTTTTAAAACGGATCGACGAATGAATTGTTTTTTTGAAAACTTTGACCATCAAAGCCTTTTTTGTCATTTCCAACCCACTGTGGGAAATTAGAAAAACAATCAAACATAGGAAATGTCTTGAAAGTTGCAAACTTCAAAATGTCCATTTCACTAATGATGATATTTTGGCAAAATGCCACCCAGGAAATGAGTCGTAAATTGGTAACCCTGGGGCGTTCGTTCGCGGCGGTCGAGTTCTGCGTAGAAAGTCAACACGACTTTTATGTCCATTGTCAAGTCAATTAACGATGCAAAAAATGCGGAAATCCAAGTGCATCTCTTAAAGGGAAGTGCCAACAAAGCTAAGCATAGATCTATTGGTACATTTGTTATCTTGGGAAGCCACATTCAGGGTGACCCAACAAGTTTTGGCGAGCGAAGTTAGACGCTGCCCGAAGGCCCTAAAATTGGTAATAAACGAAGGTGTAGAATTTTTCCCACTAAAAGTTGCTGAAACTTACCATACCTAACTTTACCTAACTTTTTGAGCTTTGGGACATTTCAAAACTTGTTGGGACACCTAGTATAGATGTCTTGGTGATTGTCATATCTTTTACACAGCATCTACCAAGTCAGCAGTAGAGCAATTGTAAGCAGGGATCTTTTCTGGTAGAAAAGCTTGGGCCATGGAAGCTGCCAAAAATGCCACATAAAATTTCCTTCTTGGAAAGCAAATACAGCTCCTCTTATTATGATGGCGTGCAGCCAAAAAAGGCCAAATGTACTTGATTATTACAGCTCAATCCCCCTTCCTTCCCCCTTGCTAGCTCTCTACTCATAGATAAGAGCCCAAATGATCGTCATGCGAGAAGCTAGACCACCAAGAGAAGAATAAAGGACAATATCTCATGATCAGATCCATTACAAATCTCTTCTCCACATATAGAATCTATCTGGATATATTAACTAAGCTAAAAGAGGCTCTCTGGTATAACATCTATTTCAGCATTTTTAGAAGCCTTAAAATTCTTGTTCACTTCAAATTTGTCGTATTTTCGTCTCGAGCTAACTTTTCCCCTGGCCTGCCAATCATCTGGTTTACCAAATTAAATATCTTCAGTACATCTACTTTACTAAATAACTTTTCAATTTCAAGTCCCAAAAGTCATGACTTGATGGAAAAGTAGGCCTTTAAAGTATTTTCTGATTTACTCGAGCTCAACTTTTTGTTGAAGATACTCTGACTTTCATTAGGATGCATACAAAAGTTTTTTGATGATGAAAGGGTGTCAGTGCGTTGTCCCCTCAGGCATTCCCTAGCTCGGAAGGGATTATGTACTGACAAAAAAAGAGAGAGAAAGCTGATGAGGGTTTCTAGCAAAGGAAATCGAATGGCTTTGGCATCACGCAAAGATTTGATGAGAATAGTTACTCAAGCGCGATAGCAGTGGCACAAGAAAGCTACAGTACTTCTAGGCTTCTGTGGATAGACAGGCTCCTCCATCTCTCCGTCAGCTCCTCTTTTCAGCTAAATCAATTTTGAAGGTCTCCCTTGGGACTTCCTGATGGCTCCAACTATGGCACGAAGTTTGCTTTTTGTTTGGTCAGCTATTAATTCCATCCTCCCATCCATGCCCATGTTAGGGCTTTCTAACAGACACATTATACATAATACAGGGTGGGAAAATCCACCAAAATGTCTTATTTTTGAGCTATTTTTGGTGACTTTCACCCACTGTGTGTGATGTTGTAATAGAATAAGCCAATGAGTATATCATTATCATCTTAAGCCAGAGATGCATGATGGGGTTATGCTTCGACAGTTCCAATACACAGACCCTTTTCATCTGTATTTAGAAAGCCCAGAACAATTTCCTTGTTGAGAAAGATGAATGCCACTTGATCGACTGGTTTGTGTTAGTGCCTAGCCATAAAAACAGCATCGCCTTATCCTTAGCTCAAAGCCAGTAGTAATGAATTATTTGGCTAAGTGGATTGGAAGGTCATCTCTTGAGCAAACAGATTTCCCTTAGGAGACTTATTACGGCAGAAGTAAGCTCAGCTGCTCTTTTAGATAGCAACTAAAAGTACCACTCTTAAAGTAATGAAAAATACTAAAGCACTTTGTTGCAAAATTTCACCTAATGTCTCATTTCCAACTGTTCAGTTTTGAGCCTAAAAATTCTTATTTGCTTCAAATTTTTCGTGTTCTCGTCTCGATAACCAATCCACTGCTTTCCTAAACAAAATATCTTCAGTACATCTAGTTTACTAAATAACTTTTCAATTTCAAGCCTGGAAAATTATAACTTGATGGCAAAGTGGACATTTTAAAGCATTTTTCGATTTACTCCAGCTCAACATGAGACATTTTTAACCCTTTTCCAACACAGTGGATCATCAGCAAAATGAATTTGTCTAAAGAAAAGACGTAGCTGGGGATTTTTTTCAGTTTGCTTTGTGCAGTTGTCAGAAGGTGAATGGGATGTGTGAACACACATCCATCTTGGCCTTTCTCGCACGAGACTTTTTTAAAAAGAGACTTTTCTTGAGGTGTCATTTCCAGAGATAGCTTTTAGATCTACCGCTGTGCTAGGCTGAAGCTGACACATTTTCTTGACAAGTGTAGTAATTGATTAGGAGAATTCCCTACAAATCAGGCATGTGCAAAGGGACGGAGGAAGCTTAACGTGATGATGATGTGCATCGCCCAATTTCCGCATGATTGAATGTTGCAACGAAAAGTCATTGACGATGGTGGTAGCAACCAAACCCAGGCAACCAAATTGGTTTGCCGCTACCAACCCTTTCTAACCATAAAACCATCATCCAAATGGGAATTTCTAACTTTCAATCATTTAGTGCCTTAAAATTATGATTCGCTTCAAATTTGTCGTATTCCCGTCTCGAGCTAACTTTTCCCCTGGCCTTCCAAACCACTGGTTTACCAAATAGAATATATTCAAAACATGCAGTTTACTTAACAACTTTTCAATTTCAAGTATCTAAAGTTATGACTTGATGTCAAAGTAGGCAATTTAAGTATTTTCCGATTTACTCGAGCTCAACTTTTTTGTGGTTTAGAATAAAATCAATGTTTTGCAGTAAAATTGAAAAACCACAGGGCTATTTTGGCTAGAAAAAGAAGGTCCATTAGTGTGGTTGACATAAATGTGCAAAATTGGCAAAAGAAGCAAAATAAGAGACCTCTAGGACCCAAAAGAAGTTCCAAGTCCGTAACGAAAAGAAAAGGAAGCTGAAAAAGTCACTCATTTGCATTTTGCATCCCTGGCTCTTTTTTCGGCGCTTCTACATAAGACTTAGGAGACTACTGACTTTTCAGGGACTACTTTCTCTATTTTGCCTTTTGTCTAGTGCTTTTTTGACGAGAAAAGAAAAGAGGAGAAGGCTGCAACAAAGCTGATATTCATGGCTCATTTGGTCCTCTCCTCAGCTTTGCTGCTGCTGCTACTGTCGAAAAGAAGCTTTCTCGCGCTTTAAAGACAAAAGACTTTCAATAATCCTATACACAACAACAATGTATGCATCATTTTATGCAAGCAAGCTTACATTCTAGCCATGGCTTCATTGGCAAGGCAAGATTTCGAATTTAGTATGGTTTGAGTAAGCAAATTAGATTGGGTAGGTCCACTGCTTTCTAACGCTCGTGGGAGTACTAGTGATTTAAAATCCCTCGCTTCCAATTTCACGGTTAGTAGCTGAAATCCAGGTTAGGACCCCAGACTACTATGTGATACTGATCATCAAAAAGCTTGAACAAAGCCACGTAGTCTAACTCTGCAGTCTGTAGCCAGAGTCACTGTCTGACGTTGATGGAAGATTCCGTTTAGACTCTTTTGCCAAGACCATTTGGTCTCTTGCCATTTGAAAGTAACCTTTGAAAAATGATGGCTAAAGGTTAATACCTTTACAATATTGGAAAGTTCTTATAGAGGCATGTCTGTTAATAAGCTTTTCATCTAGAATAATCACTAAGATTCTTTTAGAAGACAGATTCCCTTGGGATCAAATCCTTCAAGCAAGAAGGTCTGAATACCTTATCATTTGCTTGCCGGGATATATCCCAGAGAAAAGAGTCTTCCGGCGGCGCATCTTGACATCTGTTTTACAATGCAAATTCAGGCTTTTCCGTCTTCTCAACCTAAGCTTCAGACTTCCTCAGAATTTCAGTTTCAATTCCAATGTAATTATAGTTGAGGCTAGAGGGCTGACACTTCGGAAATGAAGACAGGTTTTTTTGCTACCGGCTTTCTCTTGCTCAGCTATCAAAGGACTCTTGTCAGACCTTCGTAAAAGTCGAGCCTCAGAAGCAAGGGGAGGGTAAAAAGAAGAGAAAAGAAGAAGAAGAACTTGGCAGCAGATATCAGATGTCTCCTGCCGGGCGCCTGCTGACTCCCTGTCTTCTTCCTAAGAGCGAACACCACCGCCGCCGAATTTTTTTCAAGTCCACTTCAACACATGTCCCATGGGAAGGAACTTGTGACAGAAGGAGCCCTTCACAGTGGGTGAAAATGGCTTTCATAAAAGTCTTATGATACGAACGCCAATGCGACGTGATTTTTGACCGAAAACGCTAGATGTCGTTCAAGTCAAAAAAAAAATTGCAAAAAGGACGTTTTTGGTCAAAAAGGATTTCATTTTGTCACCATTACGATGGTCAATGAGACATGTTAGGTGATTTTTGAACACTGTGAGTCAAGTCCTTCTTCGTCCCTCTGTTCTTGCCGAATTGCAATATGAGGACAGAAAAAACAGGTGGAGTAGGAGGTTTCCACGTATTACTTGTAGCCTCAGATCCAATATCCAATAATGGATCAAGCATTTCTCCAATTGAGAAAGCATCAGGTCACCAAAGCATCCAAACACAACTAAGAAGTAATGTGACAAAAGTGTAGAAGAAAAGGAAGGTAGAAAAATGGGTCTAATTAAGTTACCTAGATTAATGAACAGATTGCTTTTCTTTGGACTTTTGACAAGAGGAGATCTCTCTCTGGAGCTACTTCTCTAAAGATTTCTTTTTCTGCCTTTTTCGATCCTCTGAGTCTGACTTCTCTTCTGGAATGAATGGACTGTTGAGGGGCTGCTGGAGGGGAAGTCTCAAAGCCGTGATGACACAAGGAAAAGATTGGAGAGCAGCTCTAGGAATTCAATAATGGTCGTGACAAAATGACGGATTTCTTGACATTTACACAGTGGGCTAAAATAGAACAAGACTTCCTTGAACGTGAATTTTTTGCTCTCAAATAAAAACGGTCAATAACGTTTGAATAGATAATCAAGGAATATAAGTTGCGTGATTTTTACCTGCGCAAATCCCGCACGTCTCCGCTCATTTCGTTCCAATAGATATCAAGTTAAATCAGCGAAATTTTCGGGGTGAAGGCGTGGAGTGATGGTTAACACGTCGGTCACCTGGCAGGAGGGTGGTGGCGAGTGTGGGTTCGAGTCCCAGGTAAAACGTAGCTTTTAGTTTCGTTCATAGAGCGCTAGAGGGCGCTGGCGGTGATATAGTGGAATGAGATAGAGGGCGCAAGTGTAGCGGAGAGTTGAGGCGGAGAGTTTAGGCGGAGTCTTTGAAGCGCGTGCTGAACGCTGTATCTGTGGCGTCTGAAGGTTGCGTGATGCTCGGTGGTCCCGGAGGGTGACGAGGAAGACTAATGGCATAGTTCCGGGTCGCGAAGATTCCTCTCATCAGAAACTGAGTAAGCCACCCCGAGGTTAGATAATAGATACGAGAATCGGCCGCTTCAATATTTTTTCTATCTTACATTTGTCGCGGTCTTAGATCTGAAAAACAGTTTCATTCTTGTTTTTTTAAAGATTTTGAGTCTTGTTCCTACTGTACAGAAATATGAATATAGAATTAACAAGCAGGTGAAGATGTAATTTTGTCAAGAAATAGGGGAAAGTCTAATCCACCCTCCTTTCGTTCTTGGTTGCTGAAGTGTCCAAAATTGTATTGGACATGTGACAAAAGAGGTTTGAAACGTCCACCCAATTCCCCTCAGGGAGAAAGTTCCTTACAGTAGCCTTAGATTTTATGAGGTTCCAGGAGCAAACAGAAGAAGCTGAGCTGAGTAAGGGATGAATTTCTGCGTCTGTTTCCACTCAAGCATTGAAAGAGCAGCTTCGTTGCCATCAAGATAGTCATTCCCATCCATCTGCTGCTTCCTGAACACACCTCTTGCTGTGAAGACAACCATCATCGATCTGCTTTCTATATATGAGACACATAGCAAAGCACTACTACTATATGTGTACAAAACAGCCTTCTTCCCCTTTTCCACTCGCGCAAACAAATCCAAGAACCAGTAGAGCCGAGAATCGTAGAAGAAGAAGGCCTTTTCATTCTCTCCAAAAAATCCTGACGCTTGAATGAAACCAGAAAAAAAGGATGCATTTCGTCTTCTTCCCTTTCTTTTGCTATTTGATGGCTTCCATTTTTCAATGCACAGTAGAATAAAAAAAAAAGAAGACAAACACAAAGTTATGTATTTAGCCTTAAAATTCTTATTCGCTTCAAATTTGTCGTGTTCACGTCTCGAGCTAACTTTTCCCCTGGCCTGTCAATCCACTGCTTTACTAAATAAAATATCTTCAGTACATCCAGTTTACTAAATAAATTTTCAATTTCAAGTTTCTAAGGTAATGACTTGATAGCAAAGTAGGCCTCTAAAGTATTTTCCGATTTCCTCGAGCTCAACTTTTTCTGTATCGAATTGATGCCTAGATCCAAGAGGCATGGATATGCCAGACACTTTACATTAGGAGAATCCTCCTTGTGTCACCCATTGTGCAAGATCCTCTTGTCGATAGCTTTCTTGCACTTATCTTGACTAATTGGTGCATGACACTAAGTTGCAGACTATGGAGGGGAGAGTGATAACAGCAATTACATCCCTCGAAGCATCACTACTACATAGTTCGAAAGCTTTCACTTTCTTCTGTTCTGTGCAGATCTACAGATTTCGCCAAGCTGTAATGAAGGATAAGAGAGAAAGTGACACACTTCGCAAAGCTTTGGCTTTCTATCCAAACTTTCCCTTTAAAGTTTGCATACATTTCACCTGCTGTTTTCTTTTGTTTTGATGTCTCGCGAGCTGAGCATTTTGAAAAATTGTGCTGAGAACCTCAGCTTATAGTAGCCGTCGAAGTTGCTGTCACTGAAAACGAAAGCCAAAGTTTCCTGGATCAACTTTTTCCCTATGAAAAAAAAAAGTTTTCACACCTGTGCTCTACTCACACTGTTCCATAAATTGACTTTTTGTCCAAAATATTGAAGATCATCTAGTCCTAAAAACTTGTTTTTAATTGAAGTCAAACAGCTAACACTTTTACCTAAAAGATAAACAAACAGCTGTAAAACCCCAAAAAAGTCGTAATTGTGGACATTGATTATTTTCCAACACTTTAAGGACGAATGTGTCAATTTTTGAACAGTGTGCTCGCTAGTACTAAATTATTGGAAAGCCTCTCAATATATATTGAAAAAATATGGATCTGTATCTTTCTGAGTTGTTGAAGTTTCAGAAAGAACCCCCCAAAAAATGCATAGAAAAAAGGAAGAAAAAAAGTTTTGCTGCCTGAGTGCACTTTAGAAAACATACCACGAGCCTAAAGAAAAACGAAGGAAGGAAGGAGTGAGTTTCTAATTCAATTTTGAAAGCAAGACTTGCGGTGATCAGCGCGCGTGTAGAGCCGTGTAAGGCTTGGAATCATGGTCACTATGTCCTAGAGCAAAAGTTTTATGGGTGCCTATAAGGGCTGAATACAGATCGAGCTGCTGCTGCTACTGTTGTCCGGTAGCCTCCCAGTATTGGCTTCATCCTCTACCAGCAAAGTCTAGAAAACGCCACCGACGACGTTTTGTTATTCCAGTCTTTCGCCGCCGCTGCCTCGATGCTATGATTCCCTTCATTATTTGCGGCTTATGTCCAAGCTTTGCCTCAGCTTGATGCCTCAGGAGACCTAACTGAATGAATGAATCAATTACTCATATCTGTACGTGTACCAAACGCATTGAATACATACACCCAATTACATATTGGGCCTTATTTTGTCTAAATGGAGATTGTAATGTCAAACAGTGTTACCAGACAGGTCAGTTTTGGTAGGACAAAAATTGGTGGAAAATGCCAAAATTCAAATGCGACATTTTGAACAATTTTTTAACAATGTGCCCTCATGGTAAATTGAAATATTTCAGCTGTTTGTTTATACTTTAAGGGCGATTTTCAGCTGTTTGTTTACAATCGGAATTCTAATTTCAGCTGTATACTTAGTTAGATGGTATTCATTTTTAATTTCAGCTGTTTGCTTACATATTTTTTCAACCAACAATTCAAAGTATTTTTAGCTTGTATGCATTATATCTCGTTAGCCAGTCTGGATGATATTGACATCAGTATGTATTTTGACATGTCTTTCTTCGCAGTAATTGTCAAGATAGGAAGTAAGCTTAGGTTTCACTGAGTAGACTCAGCTGACAGCACTGATTACCCATGGTAAAGTGTAATATGAGCCTCTATTTACTGTTGTTGACCTCATTAGAGGCAGCAAAAAGCTTTGTTCCTTGTTTTTCCAAAAAGTCGCCAAGGCAGCTTCGCAAAAAGTTTGTGAAATGCATTAGAAGTTTATTACGCAAATGAAAGCCCGTGAGAAAAATGTGAATACTTTTACGGCACATTAGCCTTTCTTTTAGTCACGCAAACATAACAATTTTCATGCTAAAAGTACAAAATAACAATTTTCGCGCCAAAGCAAAATAATCAATCAGTCGATTGTGCCTACACCTGATCCTTCATTATATAGAGCAGATGATCACACCCAAGGGACCCAAGGCATACTTTATCTCTACGGTACAAAACCCCTTCTTTTCATGCCAAAAAATCGTAAAAAACTCAAGTGTAGAAAAAACTTTTTCGACTTATTTTGATGGAAGAGGAGAAGCTCAGGATGGTATAGTAAATTAGGTTGAAACTTGGTGATTGATGATGTGATGGTTGAAGTTGTGACCTGAGACTTTACCTATACGTTTGACAATCTAAGCAAAATGGAAATTCCAATACCAATGCGATTTTCATGTCAAATGTAAACAAACAGCTAACATTGGTACACAAATTGTAAATAAACAGCTGTACTTGTTGAAAATTCCCCATTTTGGCGCTAAAATTCAAACATTTTGATTACTTTTTACTACAGTGGGCGCTTTTTAGTCGGTTTAAAGTCTAAAAAGCGCCAACTGTAGTAAAGTTGTTTTGGCATGAAAATTCAAATGTAGTCAATGTAGTACATCATAGAAGTAGCTCAGGAACCACAGAAGAAATGACTCTGATTTTCTAGTCATGTCAATCAATGCATTGTGGTTCTTGTATTCAAAGGATCGAGTAGCCAAGTAGGTCTAAGTCGTGATTCATCATCGAGGATTGCCATTGTGTTGTTGACTTCATTACAACAGTAGTAGAGTGTAGCAACCTCTTTTGATGCTCCTCGAGGAAACCTTTGTTGTAATGAAAACTGTTGTTGTCACTACAGTGGAAATTGAACTGCTTCTTTTCCTAATTAAAAACAAGAACATGAAAGATTCAGTTTTTGTTTTTTTGGTGCGCAAAGTATCTAGACCAAAGTAATAACTTTGCTACTTTTATGATCTGGCAATGAGTATAAAAAAGTTTCTTGATAATAGACAAAAAAGACTCAAAATAGTCTCATGCATTGTTTACAAGATGTAAACAAGCAGTTGAAATTCCTTTTCAAGTTTAAATGTTAAAAAGCGCGCGAAAATTCAAATTCCCCGAATCCTGTAGCGAGTATTACCATTTCTTACATTCTTTGTGCTTTAATAATGTGTCCTGAAAAGCACATTGTTTGAAAATTGCTCAAAATGTCGCATTTGAATTTTGGCATTTTCCGCCAATTTTTGTCGTATTAAAACTTACCTGTCTGGTAACACTGTTTGACCGCAAGCTTCAGTTTTTCAAAAACTCGCCAAAATGGACCATTTTTGGCAT
>LT728108.1:21491-42605 GCA_900157175.1 Oithona nana
AGGGAGGCCCGAAGGGCCGATCGAGCGAAGCGTTTTAAACTATTTGATTAAGAATGGGTCAAGTCAAACGTAAAAACCCCGGAAAGAAATCAACCGAAATCACGCAACCTCTACAATTATTTTGCCAAGTTTGCTCAATTACATTTTTAACTTTTTGCCATTTTTACGGAGCATTGCAGCAATTTTGGCAAAGCAATGAAGTGTGATGTCATGTACTAGAGTTCTTGACAAATCATCACGGGTCCAACATTGGTAGCAACAAATTCTAGGATGTTGCATTCAACACATTGCATGGATATAGAAGGGAAATGCATTCTTGTACTATTGTAGAGAAGCAAGGAGATCGTGATCTGCAGCTGCATTTATGTGCAGAATGAAAGAAATTCCATTAGGAAATACTGGAGCTAGATGCCGCTGCTGTTTCTGATTTTAAAATCCAATTTTATTTTGAAATCTGTGATTTTTTTTTCAGGCTGTGCTTTCGTGACATTTTCCACTCGACAATGTGCTATCAACGCTATTAAAGCAATGCACCATTCCCAAACCATGGAGGGTTGCTCATCGCCTTTAGTTGTCAAGTTTGCTGACACTCAAAAAGAAAAAGAGCAGAAGAAGGTGCTTCAACTACAAAACAACTTATGGAGTTTATCTACAGCACCTTTAGCAGGTGTACCGGCTGCTGCAGCACCAACTCCTACCAACTTGATCACACCGCAGTACCTGACGGTAAGTAAAGAAGGTTAGAAGTGTCATTTGGGGAACCTTCTTAGATCAAACGTTGTGGGTGGGTATAGAGGCTAGTCATAGGTGAACTAAACCACCAGGTGGCGGAACTGTCTGTAGTTGAGGCTGGTCTGGCGTAGCAGCCGAGTGGGCTGAATTGGCATTAGTAAATCAGGTCGATCAGCTGACCATGACCCATCAGGTCGATGACGTCACTACTGATCAGCTGATGACTACCCCCTATACCAGAGAACAAAATCCAGAGCGATGACACTAATTCGAGATACGTGTACCCTGTACCTACTGTACGATACCAATTTTTGATGAATTACGTTGTCAAGAGTCTAGACGTAGTCGATTCCCCAAAGGAAAGGAAATTATCGATTTTCAATGTTCAAAATCCTTTTAGTATTGATGAACTTCTTTTAACTGATTCAGGCACTCCAACAGTTGCAAGCCTTAAACGGCTTTGCATCTACACAAGTGACAACTCCTCAGCCTCAGCAGCCAACAGCGAATCCGTATCAGGGCGCAGGCTTATCCTCAGCCACAACCGCAACTGCGCAACCTGCCTCTGCGGTCAACCTTTTGACTCTTCAACAGCTTTTAGCCGCCAATGGAACGACAAATTTAGCTTTAGCCAATGGTGCTCAAGGTAAGCAAAAATCGTGCATTTTGAGGGGGCTACCCATGAATTACGCAAGTTACGCAGATAAAAGGCGCAAACCTGTGCAAATACACGCAAATACACGCAAACCCACGCAAACCACGCAATCCCACGCAAACCCGCGCAAACCTACGAATCTACGCAAACCCACGCAAATCTGCGCAAACCTGTGCAAACCCGCGCAAACCTGCGCAAACCCGGGCGAACCTGCGAATCTACGCAAAATCACGTAAACCCGCGCAAACCTGCGTACACCTGCGTTGCTTGTGTAATTTGTTAGAAGCCTATTTTTGGTATCATTTTTTTGTGATGTTGGCCCCTTTTTTGGTTAAGTATGGTCGTTGTACTGTGGAAATATCGTGATGATGATTGTCTAATGTTGTTTCTATAAAAGTTTTCTTCTTTCCTTGGTATATTGTAGCTGTGACAAGTACAATTCCTGTAACTGCGGTAACTCCTCAACTCAATCCACAACAGCAATCCGCTTTGACTAGTCTCTATACTCTTTCAAACGGCAATGGAAATACCGGCGGCACCATGACGACACAGGCACCAACAGGCCTGACTAATGGTGCCTCTACCGGCCACACAGCAGATTTGTCAGCTTTGGGTTTACATGCCCTTCCTACAAGTAAGTCCGTTGCTGTGTATTTTCCAATAGAAAATTGTCTGTAGATTGTAGAATTGGGTAAGGACGTCCAGACCGTTTGACATAGGTCTTTGTCCTGTGTATATAAAGAATAGAGTTTGCCAAGTTTTGCGGGGTTTTTTTACCAAAATGGCGGCTTTTGCACTACTCAATTCTTTATTTACACAGTCTAGGAGGTGCATTGTTTGAACTTTGGACGTCTAAGAATTTTAGATTCTAATACCCTACTTAAATGCATGTGGTTTTGCCTCAAAACTAACAGTGTGCTGTGTCTTTTGGCTTTGCAGATTTTACTACCAACCCTTTGGGTCTAGCCAGTCTGGGATCCCTGGCAACATTGACTTCAGGACTTCAGGCTTACCAAGGTCAGTAGTATTTACTTTTTGTCGGAGGAGTAAAACTTATTTGATTGGCCTCTCGCGGAGCTGAGAAAGAAAGAAAAGTTTTTCTTTTGGGTTCTTTGATTGCCACAGTAGACGGTGATTGATTGATATGGGCTTTTATAGGCCTCTTTGGCTAACCTCAAAATCAACCCCAATTTCTATGTTAGGTTACCCTCCTCCATCCGCAACGGCCTCTACCGCAGGCCTTGAAGATTCTTTTGGGTGTTGTACCACCCAAACTTCCACCACAGGTTGGGATTTTTTGTTCCGAATTCTACACAGTGTGGGAAAATCACTAAAAATGTCTCATTTGAATTTTGAATTTTCACGCCTAAACAGACAAAAATTCCACCTGTTGATTTTTGGTAAGAAATTCAAATATTTAGAATAAACAAAATGTTGTAAAATGAGACTTTTCTGAGTGATTTTCAACCATTGTGTTCTTTGCACGCTTTTTAAAAAAAATATTTNAAAGACCAAAATTCCACCAGTTGATTTTTGGCGCGAAATTCAAATATTTTTACTTTAGAATAAACAAAATGTGAGACTTTTTAAAGTGATTTTCAACCATTGTGTTCTTTGCACGCTTTTTAAAAAAGATATTTTTGATGACAACGGAAATGAGAAGACTTCCCTGAAACCATTTGAGTTACAATGGCTTTGACATGAAAGTTTGCACTACTGAGTACTCATTTTTCAATTGCATGATTTCATTTTTGATCTTGAAACTTGATGATATTATTTTTTGGGCAATAGATGTACTAGATTGGGAAAAATCCAATTTGTCAAGTTCATTTCCAAGATGTCTAGAAAGACAGTCTTCTGCTTTCTCCAAACAATCATCTTGGAAAGCACAGAAAATAGAACAAAGGGGATGATTGAGGGGGAGAAGCGCGAGGAGAGGTAGCAAAACACAGTGGGTCGTCATCACCTTTAAAAGTGTCTAAAATAGCGAGCGAAGCGAGCTAAGGTAATTTTAATCCACTTCGCTCACATAATAAAGTGTAATTTTGATTACGTAAGCCACAAGTCAAATTTCAACTTCCTAGGTCATTTGGTGTGGTTGTGTATAGAGAACTAAAATGTTTATTTGTCAATCAAATCCACACCGTTTGACCTAGGAAATTTTTTGGACACTGAAAAATTGTCACAATTTCAGCCCAGTGTGCAATCAATGTGACAATATCTTGGCTTCATTACTTTGAATCAGGGTCATAAAGGATCGTCAGTTCTGGTGCTACTTCGACGGCGCCGTGCGAAAGCGAAAATTGCTTTCATTTTCATCAATGAGGAAATGGTCGTTCTACTAACCATCTTCATTGTTCCTAACAGCTTTTTTGGGAGACGACACGCAATTTTACTGCCAAAGACGACGTCTCCTCATTTTTCATGCACCTGCTTGAAGGATCTGCTCAATTTTACACTCTCATTCTCCAATCGCGTCTCGTTTGTCACTTGCTTGGCTTTCGAGGCCGCGCCAAGGCGCTGCTGGAAAACCTCGATGGGCGAGGCGTGACCTCTTTAATTTAGAAAAGACCCTTGGTTCCCCTACTACCAAAGTTTACCAAGGCAAAGTAGCAAAGTAGAAGACTTTCTGGGTTCTCTTCGTCATATTAGAGATGCAATTACTTTCAGGATTGCAAAGAAGTCCCATGGGAGGTCTACGTCTAAAAGTCAAAAGATTCTTTTCCACCTTCTCCTGATTCTTTATTGGAAATTAATTGAGATGCATTACACAATAACACAGTGGGTTAGAATTTAGAAATTAGGTTCCCGCCGGGGAATCGAACCGGGGCCTCCCCAGTGAAAGGTCAACGTGAAAAGCCTGAGATAGGAACATCCTAGAAGTACGAAATGCACTTTTTTAAGGTCATCCATTCATTGTTAGCGAGTTTTTCTACCACCAAAGAACTAAATGTGACAAAAGAAAAAGAAGAGTAGTAGTCTCCTGCCTGCCCGGCCCTGCTGTCACCACTCCACAAACTTGCTCTAGCAACGATGCATTCCCTAGCTGAAGTCTCCTTAGGCCATTTTTCTCCTATTCAATTATGTGATTGGACTCCTGGGGTTTTCCCTTTTGTCGCTCGCTCGGCAGCTTTTTAAAAGTGCATTGATAGATAGAAAGGGCATTAATTGTCTGTCCCAAGGGACAAGGGTAGTGGCAGTGAAATATAGGCTGTCTTTACTGAGAAAGACCAGCCATGCCAAATGGAGACAGGAGTCATCATTGCAGCCGTGCTGAAGACCAAGCATCATTTGTTGGCTGGAGACTTGCCAAATGAGTCTCCTATCCCAAAGCTGCTCTGAGTGAGTGACATCCAAACTTAGCAACAACATGTTGACATCAAACTGACTTGAGCAAAACCACAGAACATTACAGAACTGTAGCAGCCCCTCTAAGTAGTTTTATACACTTTGCAGCATTCTTGGGATTTGGGGCCATAAATGAACGGTTTGCCCCAGTGTGCGCAGCTTGTGACCTACCCACCATCCTCAAACTTCCTTTAAGCGTCTTGGCTCTAGCGGAAATGAAAGTT
Source organism: Oithona nana (assembly GCA_900157175.1). Lineage (NCBI taxonomy): Eukaryota > Metazoa > Arthropoda > Copepoda > Cyclopoida > Oithonidae > Oithona > Oithona nana. Next base: position 26,451 of record LT728108.1, read on the forward strand.
TCTTATTTGAATTTTGCATGTTTAGAACATCATCATTGCTTGGAAATTGTTTGAAGCTCGCTGCTTTCTAAAACATCATCTTTGGAAAAGTCTTTTGTGCTGTCGATGCAGAAAAATTGCATTTTCGGTCAGCATATTTTCTTGATGGCTTGACTTGAACATGGTGGTGGTAGAGCTGCAGATGATTTGTTCCATTCTGCTTTCTTTGACAGGGAAGCCCATCGAGACTTTTCTCAAAAAGTCTGCTGTCGAAAAAGTAGTCTTTTGTCAGATGCTAGTGATTGCTTGAAGGAAAGTTGGAGTAGCAGCACGTGTATTTGTGTGCTTTTCAGCTCTGCCTCAGACTTTTAGTTACTTCACAACCTTTAATCCAACAGTACGAATTTGCTCCCGCAGGGATGCTTAGATGAAGTTAGGTTAGGTAAGGTAATTTTGGAACAGAAAGAAGTGTGGAATAAATCAGGGACCAATTTTTCTGGGTGGTAAAAGCTACTTGAAAGCTTATGTCACATCATAAAAGTTTAGGGGTACTCAGTCCTACACTACACGTGCGTAGTACCGAATAATGGTAGGTAAAAGTCTGTTGGCAGCTGCCGCTTGGCTACTTCTTTGCTCGTACGAAACTTCTCTTAGCAGTAGTCGAAGCAGAAGAAAGAAGAAGACTAACGACGAACCAGGATCAATTCCAATCACACTGGGCTATATACCAAAAAGAGAGAGGAGGGGGACCCTAGTACAGATAATATTGGGGAAGTAGCAGTCGAGCGAAGCTAGTGCGCGCTAGAGCGCAAAAAAAGAAAGAATCTGATACACACACACAAAGCAAAGAAAGCAACAAAAAACCAAAATAAGACACATGAAAACCAGTTGCTTTCACAACTTTATAAAGTCCTTTTATGCATGCAATGATCAAATTGAGTTTTTCCCAATTTTCCAATTTTTCTGAATGTTTTGATACCTTTTCAGGCATTCCAACCATGTTAACGGCCGCGCCGGTCGCCGCGCTACCGACTACAGTCAGCTCTAACCATTCCTCGGCAGGCTCGGCAGGTGTCACCGTGGCTGGATTGAAGCAGCATGAAGGTCCCGAGGGGTCAAACCTCTTCATTTATCACCTACCGCAAGAGTTCACCGATAGTGATCTCTTGCAGACTTTCAATCCCTTCGGGGCCGTCATTTCGGCTAAAGTCTTCATAGACAAGCAGACAAATCTTTCCAAGTGCTTTGGTAAGTTCTTTTTACAATGAAGCGACCGAGGCCCGAAGGGCCGAGGAAGTGGTTTTTTTTCCCACGAAACCTGTCATATTTGAAAATTAGAATTTTGACATTTTAAAGAGTTCTTTATTCCAAACTTTCACGAATTTTTTGCTGAATACATTTTTGCGTATTTCTTGACAGGTTCTTTTGAATCAACAAATTGGATACAAACGCTTCCAAATTCAACTGCTTTGAAATTGTAATTTTGATTAGTTGGAAAGCCAGCTTGCTCCTCTAAAGTTGAAGGCTTTCTAAAATGAATTTCAGCACGTTCAGCATTACCGCAATAGTCGTTAGAATTAATGATTGCCATTTATCTAGCGAGGAGCTTTGAAATGAAATGCGTACTATAGCATGAATACATAATAAGCGTATTTTTGTAGTAGTACATCATCTACTTTTCAACACGATATCAAGTTGCAACTCTATAAAAAAGCAGTACGAAAAAATGTATTTCAAAGGTATCGCTTACAAATAACTTTGGATGGGTACTGTAATAGGATACACCGATAGAAATACATTTCCTTCTTTCCTTCTTTCAGGATTTGTTTCCTATGACAATTCTTTGAGCGCCCAGGCTGCAATCCAAGCCATGAATGGCTTTCAAGTTGGAACAAAGCGACTCAAAGTTCAATTAAAGCGGTCCAAGGATGCCAACAAACCCTATTGAGAGAGATGATGAACCGATACGATACGAAAATACAGAGATGTAATACATAGCAGCTTTGTTTGATAACCAAAGACTACAACTACTTTTTTGACAGAAAAAAAGCCACTGTAAGTAAATTACCTCGTTAATTGTGATATAATGACTTAATAATGTGATATAAGTATCAAGGCAGCAAAATTTTAAAGAAATGAACACCAAATTACGCGAGCGAAGCGAGCGTCAAATTCAAAATTTCCATGAAAATGCAGTTGCTACGAATATCCATGAAAATTCAAAATTTCCATGAATTTCCATGACAATTCAAATTTTCCAAGAATTTCCATGAAGATTTTCTGATTTTTTGCTCGTTTTGCTCACGTTTTTATCCCAGCAAAATTCGCTCAAATAACAATTTTCCCTGATAAAAAAAGAGAATTTTTTCCATGGTTTATCCGTCTTTGTGACTTCTTTTATGTATCACACGTACTACGTTCAATGTAGAACAGAAGTGAAAAGAAAGACTTAGTCTTTAGTATTGTCAGCAGTATTTTTTGACCTTCCACAAGTGACTTGAGATTCTGATCCAATCAGTGTTACAAGAGGAATTTATGTCATTCCTCAGCTCTTGGCTTTCTAGAAGAGAAGCTGAAGAAGCTCTCGATAAAGATTCTGAAAGCCTTGCATTTTTCCGTTATTGGTAAAGCCGCAAGAATAAATCATTTTTGCGAATTTTTTGGAACGAACCGACACAGGATGCATGAGATGAGATGCATCACAGTAGGCAAAAATCACAAAAAATCCGTCAATTTTGAAGTTTTGAATTTTTTTCAACTGATACACTGTTCTAAAAGTCAAATTTTTGTCTAAAAATTCAATTTTGACAAACCCCAACATTTTCACGAGTTTTTCCCCCTCAATTTTTTTTGACAATTTTTCTCGTGAAATCAAAGTTGTCAACAGCTACCACATCATTTTCACGAGTTTTTCACCCAAAAAAATCGACAATTTTCTCGGGAAATCCGGGAAATCAAAGTTGAATTTTTGGACAAAAAAAATGAAGATTTCGATTCGAACAGTGTGACTGAAACAATTTTTTTTTTTGTTTCAACTGAGAATTATTTTGGCGCGAAAATTCAAATATAGTTTTTTGAATAATGAACGTAGAAAATGCAGAATTTTGGGTCAAAAATCCGGAATCTTGTGATGTCGCCTGTTTACACATTTATTATTCTGTCAGAAAGCCTGCTTAAAAGGCCAAAGTCCAGTTCGCCAGAAATTTTGAACAACTGGAAAGCAAGTTGATGATGTTGCGTTGCTTGTAGAAACTTGCTCTTTTGTGGGTCAGTGAGTTGCACCTACACTCATTAATCTTGGGTCACACTTTTTAGAAAGCAATAAAGGAATGTTTTGCGGCTACTGTTGCGAAATATAGAGATTCTTTACGACAACGAAAATCTCTTTTGTGAACGGAGTTCAAAAAATAATGCTGCAAAACATGAGATTATTTCTTAAAATACTCACAGTGTTTGAATATCAACAAAAAAGTCTCATTTTAGTCCGGACAATACCTTAAAACAAACTACAAAACGAAAAAAAAGTCTGTTTTCCACTTTGATTTCACGAAAAATTCTTCAAAAATTCGTGAAAATAAAACGGTTTTGCACTGCCTCGTTGTTTTCCACTTTGATTTCACGAAAAAATTCTTCAAAAATCATTTATTAAAAAAAATTCGTGAAAATAAAACGGTTCTGCACTGCCTCGTTGTTTTCCACTTTGATTTCACGAAAAATTCTTCAAAAATCATTTATTCAAAAACTTCGTGAAAATAAAGTCAAATTCAATAATTACAACTGTACAAAATGTGGATTTTTAGCGCTAAACTTAAAAATGAGACTTTTGGAGGGATTTTCAAACACTAAATAAGGTGAAAGCTTTTTAAAAACGATGCATGTGATAAAAAATCCAAGACTGATGTCGTCGTTTCATCCATTTTTAAAAACTAATCATATTATTGTTTTGACTTTTTGTAGATTTGTCCAAAGTTTACACTCGTTAAAAAAGACTCGTGTAAAACTCGCTTTACTCTCTCTACTCGTCATCTACGTCTATGTTTCTGTGTCCTACTAAGACAACCTCCTCCTCCTACTCATTCCAAAAAAACTCGAAAAATATCTAAGCGAAACTAAAGAAGAAAACCGAGCTTGTGTCTCATCGTCTCAAAACAAAACTTACGTGTGTGTCGTGCCAGTCCTGAATATGAATGATCAGATCAGTGCATCAACACTTATTTTCGTTTTTTCTATAATTTACAAAAAAATTGTGTTTTTTAAAAGCATTTGTTCATGGTGTTTAAAAATTTACTAGAAAAAGTCTCATAACTTTGCTTTTCAATATATTTGAATTTTTGAGCCAAAATAATTAGTAATTTTTTGGATTGAAAATTCGAATAATTGGGAAAATTGCAATATTTGAATTTTTGCGCCAAAAAAAAAATATATTTTTTGCAAATATTTTTAATTTTGAGACTAGTTAAGGATTTCTTTAAACACTGTGCTTTTTTACTCGTTTAATTTCCTGTTATTGTTTCTCTATATGTGGAAAATGATGAAAACCAAACTTGTGATTCATTGTATAGAATTTTTAAAAGGATTTTTTTTTGCTTCTTTTATCAAGTGATGTGTATCGTGTTTTTTTTTTCGTCTTCTATGCTACCTCAACGTAGTGCTTTAAAAACCAAACTTGTGATTCATTGTATAGAATTTTTAAAAGGATTTTTTTTTTTGCTTCTTTTATCAAGTGATGTGTATCGTGTTTTTTTCGTCTTCTATACTACCTCAACGTAGTGTTTTTTCAAAAAATAAAGAAGCTACTTTTTAGGGAAATTGTTGATTACACCACTAAAAAAAAGCCCAAAACTACACTGAAAATTAGAAATTTTTGCAGAAAAATAAAATGGTGCCAAAAAATTTTTTGTTAGCCTCTTCCCAATCCCCCAAACCACATTTATGATAATTGAACACAAATATTGTGAAAAAAACATCGCCCAAAAAATTGTTAAAATTGATGATAAAAAAAGCTGAAATATAACACAAATTGAAAATGTCAATCATGTCCGAATTGTCAACAAACAGCTGACAAAAAGTAAACAAACAGCTGAAAAAGTAAACAAACAGCTGAATTTTGGTTGAAAATCATTATATTTTTTCCAGTCTTGTTATCTAAGCTTCTTGAACATTTTCTCGTCGATTATAATGTTCTTTTAACATTGAAAATAATACCAGAGTTACCACTGGTACAACCATTAAAAGGTACAACAACCAATCAATGTTGGGAACATAGCTGAAAAGTAGGTAAAATATCACACCGATTGCATTGTTGGCTTGGTTGATTGCACCCGCAATAATGTCTTCAGAGACGGGATGAGTCAATTCTGAGGCCAATTCCAGGATGAGTGGGGAAATACTGTTCAAGACACCAATGGCGATGATGTAAAAGATTCCAATCAGATCTAAAAGAAAGTGAAAAAAATCTTCATTTTTTGTCCAAAAACTCAACTTTGATTTCCCGTGAAAATTGTCCATTTTTTGGGTGAAAAACTCGTGAAAATGTCGTGGTTTTGGACTTTTTAGCTATTGACAACTTTGATTTCACGAGAAAAATTGGCAAAAAAAAATTGGATGAAAAACTCGTGAAAATGTTGGCGTTTTGCGCGTTTTGTCAAAATTGAATTTTTGGACAAAAATTTGACTTTTCAAATAGTGTGATTTTGAGATTTTTGAGGAAAATAAAATATTGTCCGATTTTTAACTTTATTCACAATTTTAATTATCATTTAAATCTCATCAAATTGAATAATAAAAAAAGATGTATTTTTCGTCTTTTTAAAATAAATTTGTTTTTCGTCTTCTGTTCTTGAGTTCTTTGTAGACAATATAATTTGCTCTGGCTTGACTAGAATGCCAATGCAACAAATGCGACATTTTACTGTGGATTTCTTGCGCCGTTTCACGATTGGCTTGAAAATAAACTTTCTTATACGAATTGGATTTATGCTCCAAAACGATACGAAAAGTCCACAACTCGTCATCTTCGTCGGATTTTTCCGTCACTTCACAAGCAACAATGTTTTCCATACTGAACGAACCTTCCTTGGGGATTCCATGTGTCGCTGCCCATAGTCTTCCCGATGGAGTTTGATGGGGAAAAATGTCAAATCTGTCTTGGGAAATGGCCAAACTGATTCCCATTTTCGACCGGATTTTGGTCAAAAGCCAAATGTCACGGTACTCTTGATAAGTTGTTGCGTCTATAAGGGAAGATCAACTTTAGTTTTATATGTTATCTAAAATTATCGTTAGATGGCGTCTATAGTTTAAAAATTGGAATTTTGAAGTTTTGAAAAAAAGTGAAAAAAATCTCGTCAAAATGAAAGGACATCTGAGCTGTGTAGCTTGAATGTAAACAAAGCTTCGCGAATTTTTTGTTTGATACTTACATTGGTTATTTGCTTGTGGAGTACCTGTCAAAATACAAACAGCCAATCCAATCATACTCAAAGCATGAACCGGCATACATCCCATAATGAGATTTTTCTGATTTTGTCCAAAATGCAAATCCGCCAATCTTGTCAAAATGAAAGTAAAAATAGTCGAACTGATCAAAGAAACGGTTGTAATAGCACCAACAAAATTCTGGTAAATTTCCAATCTTGACAAAGTCACAGTTAACAAAGTTGAGCCCCAAATATGAGGAATACTGCCCAAGCTTGCCACCAGGATGACAATTATCACATTGCCTGATTTGAGAATTTGGATGACATCGCTTTTCACAGATTCGTTCAGATCCGGTTGCTCTACGTATTGATTATCGGGAAAATGGAACCAAAATATTGTGAATAAAATCAGGGATAAAATCAGGTAGAGAAGCATGTATTTGTAGATTTCTTCTTGGATTTCTTGTATAGGTACTGTAGGATTTCTGAAGGGATCCGTAACCATGAGAGGACCAACTATAAGGAAAGTTCAATTTATTTTCAATACAAATACAAATACGAAATCCGTGAAATAAATGAAAGCCCAAATTGGAATTTTGAATTTTAAAAAATCTTGTCAAAATGAAAGGACATCTGCACTATCCAAATTGAATGTAAATAAAATTTCACGAATATTTTCCTGACTTATTTGCAAAAAAAAATCTTGTCAAAATGAAAGGAGATCTGTAGTATCTAGCTTGAATGTAAACAAAGTTTCACGAATTTTTACCTATTGAAGGAAGAATTCCTCCTAAATTGGCAAAGGTACAAGCCATTCCAGTAGAAGTTGCAGTTTGTCCCGGACCAAACCATGTAGCCGAAAATCTTGTGACACAAGAAAAGAAGACAACACCAGTGACACCAGTAAATAAAAATGATCCATAGGTTAACCATTCATATGCTTCATTGGGGACAGTAAACATAATTGGTAATGAGCTCAATAATGAGCTAATGACTAATGGAAAGACGGCCAACCATCGAATGGTTCGACTCAGATCGAACTTTTTTAAAAAGTACCAAACTGGATATTGTACGAATGGACTTGATATTGTAGCTAAATTGATTTGCCAAGCTAGAGTTGACGGTGTCCATTGTGGTCCAAATGCCTTTAAAGCTGAATTAGCAATTGGATTCCAGGCCAGGAAAATGGAACTTTGTAAGAATGCTAACATACAAAATTCACTTAATAGAATCCATTTCTTTAAGCCTGAAAAATACAACAAAAATATCTTGTCAAAATGCAAGGACTTCTGCACGGTGTAGCTTGAATGTAAACAAAGTTTCACGATTTTTTTTCTGTCTCAAAATTTACCTGAAACTCTGGAAACGTTTTGTAACAAAGGCTCCGTCTCTGACATTTTGTACTTTTGTCGATTCTGCCTGTCATAAAAATGACGACATTCTTGTAAACTTTGTTTTTATTTCATTGACATTACTGAGAAAGGTTGCGTGATTTGTTGTATTTGTTTGATGATACACTTATAAAAAATCTAAGGCACTTTTCTCACAAAATAATGTAATAATTCAACAAAAAATTAAAGTACGAAAAAATTGGTAAATTTCAATTTTTATCAATAATAACTTTAGTATATCATTAGATGTCTCAATTTCTAAAAAATTATATTTTGATTTAATTTATGTCAAGATGCTACGAGCTCGACTTCTTTTCGTTCCTGTAAGAAAAGGAGAAAGAAAAACACGCAACTGAGAGAAAATAAAGCCTCAATTTTTGGTAAGTTTGCTACCTCATTTTTTGACATTTTAGCTGAGTAGTTCCAAACTTTATTTTGTTGGAAGTCAGACTTTTAAAAATAATGGAAGAATGGCGCCGCTTCAGGACCTTAATACCAAACAATTCTACTTCTACCGTTACAGGAAATGTAAATGCCAACTTGTATCAGCATCAGCCAAGATACGAAATTCTACACAATACAGAGAGCATCAGTAGGACACAATACATGAATTCCTCGTCCTCAAACAACTATTCAAACTCGGTATACGGGAATTTGGGTGCACCCCCCATCGGCATGGGCTCATTGCAAAATTTGAACCGATCTGGTTCCTCACTTGCACAATTGTCTCGAGCAGCCATTCCTTCAGCTTCGCCAGGTTCTCAAGCAGCAAATCCTGGAACCATGGGCTTTAATTCTGCTGTTGGTGGTGGCCGTATCACTCCAACCTCAATAGGGTCATCGTTGGTGGGACCACCAGGTGGTCCAGGACCTGTCTCTGCAGTCTCAAGTTTCAATTCTGCTGTGGGAGGTGGGTTTTCAAGTGGGTTTGGCCCCAGCCAACAGCCTCCATCCCAACTCAGTCGACAACTTGGGATTCTGCAGAATAACTCAATGCCATCAGCCTCTGTGGTAACTGGAAGAAACCCTTTGTTCAGTAGAGACCGAAATATGTAAGTTTCAATTGTACAGGGAAAATAATTTGTCAAATTAAAGTGGTTTTATCCTGTTTATCAATTTGACGAGTTTTTGATCATGATTTATTTTGAGAAAGTATGGAATTGAAGCTTTAATTGTTGATTTTCTTTTCAGATCTGCATTTGATCCCTCTGAATTCCCTTCATTAGGGAGCCGAGAGAACAACATGGCACCCAATCCAGCATTGGGAACTCGTTCCAATTATGGTAAGAACTGCTTTATTTCTAAACTTTTGTGCAGTAGTATGTGTAATTTGATATCCAACATAAATGACATAAATCTTGCAGTCGGTATGGTAAAACAGCCAGCAATGGAAGCCAGTGAATTCACCATGTCAAACGAGGACTTCCCTGCACTGCCAGGAGTACCTGGACCCAATCCAGCTGCAACTGTTACTGCTGCCATTTCGGCCGGACCAATTGCCCCCTCCATAGAAGAGTTAAGTGTTGTTGGGGTGGCTGGTGTGCCCCAACTCTCCCAGCTAACCCACCAAGGCCCCATTGGCACTCCCAGGTTGTCAGACAACCTCATGATGCAGTCAAATCAAGGTTCAAGTGATGTTCCACCAGGCCTGCCTCCAGGTGCTGGCTTGCAGACTCCACCCCGACGAGGTATCCAAACGAGTCCGTCAGGCATGGTGACGAACATTCCTTCATCTATGGTGACTGATCAATTTGGCATGATTGGCCTTTTGACCTTTATTCGAGCAGCAGAAACAGATCCTAATTTGGTGTCCTTAGCACTTGGCGCTGACCTCACAACACTTGGCCTCAATCTCAACTCCGAAATCAATTTATATCCCACCTTTGGCGGACCTTGGGCAGATACCCCTTGCCGACCTCAAGATATTGACTATCATGTGCCCTTTGAGTATTTGACTAACACCACAATACGGTAATTTTTTTTTTCTTTCAATTTAATGAGAATTTTCCAGTGAAATTGTAAAGTTGAAAATAACTTGTCAAATGAAAGTGGTTTCACTCTATTTAGCTGGTGAATGTTTTGATTTAATTATTTTTAATTTTTTTTGCAGGGATAAATTGGCACCTGTGAAACTGAATCGGTACAAAGATGACGTGCTGTTTTACATGTTCTACACGAATGTTGGTGATGTTTTGCAATTAGCTGCTGCTGCTGAACTCTATAACCGAGACTGGCGGTACCATAAAGAGGACAGGGTGTGGATTACCAGGGCACCCGGTATGCCACCATCAGAGAAAACACAAGCATACGAAAGGGGCACATACTACTTTTTTGATGTCAATAGCTGGCGGTAATTTTTGATTTGACAGATTTTTTGATTGTTTATGTATTTGTAACAAATTTTTGATCTTTTCAGAAAAGTTCCCAAAGAATTTCACTTAGATTACGACAAGTTAGAAGACCGGCCTTCACTACCACCCAACATGACAGGTGGTGTATCAGGTGGTGTTCCCCCCTCTTCCACAGGTAGTCCTGCTCCGCCCATGGGTGGCAATATGGGCATGCAACCTCCTATCAGCTCTAACATGAATTCCGGGCCACTGCCACCTAGCGGCGGCCTTTGAAAAGAAGAGAAGAAGAAAACACAACTCAGTATATTACTGAAAAAGAATCCTTTCTTTTTTGACCTTATACAAATTTTGACAACAATTGTGGCTTGAATTTTTTCCCCCGTACTTGACAGAATGAATGAATTTTTTGTGGTTTCTACACCCGATTTTTCCTCCATTTTATTTCTTTTGCAACAATAGTGATATAAAAAAGAAGCTCATAACATGAAGATTGTTTTAGAAAGCCATTCATTCTTTCAAAAATAAAAGATATGTACTTTTTGGGAATTCTTCTTTCATTATTGCGAGCTAAACTAGCTACAGTGGGTCTAAAATCTGGCAATTTGGTTGAGCAAGCAAGGCAATGAACAATGTATGAAAATAAAGACTAAATTCCTAGTTTATTCAATCATCTTCACGTCTCCGGACATTTTTCTTTTGTTCATCATTTATCTTACGTTTACGAAATACAATGGCTGGTTTTGAACTCATGCCTCCTGATGAAGAGGTTCCTCCCAATGAAGGGGTTGATTTTTCCACAAATTTGGTCAACCTATCAGAATGCAAAGTCACGTTGGCTGTGGGTCCAGCTTGGACTTGTGGTACTTGATAGTCTACTGGTGCCCATTCCGCTGGTTTTTCCACCACAGTCCATTTTCCGTAAGGTTGAGCAGCTTCTGAAGGTCCTTGAAAAGTGGTATGTTCAACTGGCTTGTATGTAGGTTTGTCAGCCTTTTTAGGTTTGAGGTAAGATTGTTCCGTACTGGATTTGAACTTCTTTTTTGGGTCGATGACTTTTTTCAACTTTTCTTGAATGAATTTCTGATGAGCATCTTTAGCGTCTCTCTGCTCTTGTAAGGATTCTGACACTGGATTTAATGCATCAAAACTAGATGCATTTTGTTGCTCACGTTGTTCTTTGATTGAGAGAAATCCTGCCGCAGGTACTTCCCAACTAGATTCTGAAATCAAAGAAAAAATTCGGGAAATTACAAAGGGTTTGCAGTGTTTGGCTTCTGACTGCTTCGATTTCACGAAAAAAATTCTAAAATTAATTGGGCATAGTTTGTACCGTTTGTTTCAGTGTTCCAGTAATATGTGTGTCCTTCATCACTTTGAGCTTCATGCCATTTCTTCGTCCCCGGAGCGTTATGCCATTTAGTACCCGATGTCGGAGCTTCAATTTTGCGAAATAGTGGCTTGGCGGTTTCGATTTGTGGTCCTATTGCAGCTACCGAAGGTCCTGGAGCTTGAGGTTCCATTGAAGCCTCTAAGGCGGCCATTTGGGCTGCATTTCGAGCCCGTTCAGATTCATCTTGCTCTCTTGATGCATCTCGCTCCGCTCGTTTGGCGTTAAATATTTGGGCGGTGATGTCAGAATTGCTTCCAAGGTCCTTTTTACGGTAATCATTCATTGCTTTTTGTTCGATTTCTTCCATCCATTTCTTTTCCAGGCTGGTTTTCCTTTCGTCTCGTGCACCTCGACGTTTGATGTCGTATAAACGATTTTCAACCTCTTGTTGATGTCTTCTGCCATTCTCGTGAAATGTAATGCTCTGTAATTTGTAAAAAATTCGTGAAAGCTTGTTTACAGTTTAGATGTAAAGTGCAGATATCCCTTCAATTTGAAGAATTTTTTGGCAAAAAAATTCAAAATTCTAATTTCGTCAGTTACGTCACTTACGGCTTTGTTATCTGAAATCCAACATTTGCAAAAATCGCAAAATTTCTTCGCTTGACTTTTCCAATATTCTGTCATGATCTCTGTTCACTTTCACGGAATTTTTGTCGAGAAAAAGAGAAAACGTCTTTTCAACTTTTCGACGAATTCACAAAATCTCAAAACATTGAAAAATTATTGAGTTTCAATTGAGAATTCTGAAGGTATTCAAAGTATTATCATTTTACCCAAAATTACAATATTCTTGACATATATTGTTCAAACAGTAACTCTTTGTCAAAACTGAGTGACCAATCAGATTTGACGAATTTTATAAATCAAAACAAAACCGCTGAGAACTGAAAATTCAAAATCTGAATTTGACAGATTTTCAACAATGAAAATAGAAGATATTGTTCGTCAAAAATTAAAAGAAAAGTCTGAAAAATGGACGAAACAAGAAGAAGAACATTCATATGTAAGATTAGAGTATTTGAAGTACAAAGTGGTCTACGACACATTACTGAATTTATCATTGTTTGAAACCAACCTCAATCCCAATCTTCTTGTCAACAAGAAAAAATGGATTCCAATTGTTCAAAATGCTTTATTGAATGGCAAAGAATGTGGGAAATTAGAGGCACCTTTGATCAAATCCTTACAAGAAGCTGTCAAGGTTCAGTTAACAGAGCAATGCCAAGTTCTTATGGAAAACTATGGAGACGAATCAGAGGATTACTCAAAGTTGCCATTTTTAGTCCAAACTGATCTTGAAACTGTGAAAGAAAATGATCCAAAACAGCAACGTAAAAAAGACATCGATCAGGAAATCAAGCGTAAGAATTTGCTTCAAGATCATGTGGAAATGACCAATGAACTGGTGCAAAATCATGCCTTGGGTCACGTTTCCCAATTGAACAAATTGAATGTGAAATATTACTCTGATAAGAAAAAGTAAGCAAAAAATTGGGAAATTGAAACATTCATAACCATTTTCATTTGCTGAGTTATTTTTTTCTCCCTTTTTTAGAATTTTGCAACAACGTATCCGATCAAAAGAGGCTGAAGTCCTACACCAGACCTACACTCCAGAAGCCATCAAAGCTCTTTCTAAAATCCACCAAGAATTGAAGGAGAAAACAAATGAAGAAAGTAAACATTTGGATCAACTGAAATATCAGCTTGAGCAGTACTCATCATTGGGTGAGGATTTTGCCAACGTGGCTAAAAAGTACGCCGAGATTTTAAAAGATATCCAGGATAAGGAATGGATGATGAAAGCAATCATTGATTCTAGAGAATAAAGCCCTTGGTTTTTAATACTTTTTTTCGTTTTTTAAGATTCATCCATTGCGTCCTCATGACCCCCATTTTCTTCTTCTTCTGCATCATCAAAAATGCCTTCGTCGGCGTCCTCATCTTCATCTGCATCACCAAAGGCTTCTTCGTCTGCTTGATTCTCGGCAGCTTCTGGATCCGGATGCAAAGTCTGGCAACGTGACATAGCATCGAAAAAAGCTTGCAATTTAGACTTGTCTTCTGGAATGAACCGGACTTCTGTCATGCCTTCACCGTCTTCTTGGTCTTCATCATCTGATGTCTCAGGAGTTGATCTGTAATTTCCATAGAAATGTTTATTGTCCTGCTAACCTCGACAATTTGAGATGATTTTGCTCCGTTTGTCAAACGTTTTTCAAATAATTTCAATGACTTGATCAGCTTACCTAGGTGTTGACGGTTCACTGTCGACAAGCTTGACGTCAATCATCAGGTATAGATTTTCAGCATTGGGAAAAGCAGTGACATCTCTTGAGACGGCATGTAATGCAATGTGGTTATATTCCAAACTGAAAGTGTGTCCGGCATCTCCAACCCAAGAGACTCTCGCTTCCGAAATATACAATTTTCCCTTGCCTAGATTTTTCTGGTTGATATAGGTTTGAACTCCGGCCTCTTGAATGATTATTCCGGCCTCTGGAGGACCTAAATTAGACACTACTACCATAATTTTCGAATTTTTCGTGGCTTTTCTCAATGTTTTGTTTTGGTTTGAAGTGTTTCCAGATTGGTTCAATAAAAACGCCAAAGAAAAAAACAGAGTGAAAAAATTCGTCAAATTGTTGCGGTTAGCAGTAGAATAAGCAGAAACCATTGCGTTTTCACAATTTTATTTTTATCAATTTTACATATTCCTTTTTTAAGCAGCCGTAGTTTGTGTTCCGTTCATCAATTCCACTTGAGCCACTGCCAATTGTCCAAGTTGTTCCCGGATAGTGCTCAAGTTGCCTTTCCAACCTGTCAACATTGAATGTAGCTTGCCCCAATGTTCTTTGGTGAACGTTCTTTGCATCGTCGATGAGACATGGACAACCTGTAATTTGTCACTTTCTAATCAAGAATTACACATGGAAAAAGTTTAGAATGGGTATACCTGTAATGACTGGTTGATTTTAGCACGGACAAGTTTGGTGTTGAGAACATCAATGAGAAATTCTTCCACTTCATTCTCACCAATTTGCATATGCTGTTGAACTTCACCAAAAGTAATTTCAGATTTGGTCTCAGCCAATTGCATAAAAGTCAGTAACTTCATCTTGGTCAAGTTGTCTTCATGATTGAGTCCAAGTCCTTGAACAAAGTCACGATGATTTTCATAGAACTTTTGATACACATCTAATTTTTCCGACACAAAGATCTTCAACAGATCATGGATCAGTTCACCTTCCAGGAATTTCACTGGTTTTAATTGTAGCAAATGATCCAGATGAAATACATTGGGATCGGCAATGGAAGCGACAATACATTTGTGAGTTTCTTCACGAGCTTGGCTGGCGTTTTCCGTTGTGTAAGTGTCCAAAAGTTCAATCATCACTTGAGACGCTGCTTCAGATTTTTTACAACTTCTCAAAACTTCGTGAAGTAATTTATACAATTCTTGCCATTGTTGATTACTTGGAGGACAACCAGTGAATTGACTTTTCAGCGACTCCATATCTGTGTAGACTAGGTCTACTTGTCTTGTTTTACCGGCCAAAAGAACCAAAGCATGGTAGACGTGATACTTCATGGTTGAGTTTTCATTGATGGATTGGTACAAAGACCACAAGACCTTCATACAACTCAGTGCCGAACTGTCCGGAGCTTTGGTCAACTTCTCGCAAAATGCCATGATCAGATCATCAGACTTGTCTCCGGTCACCGTTGCTAACATTGAAACGATGCCGTTGAGGACTTCTTCAATCTTTCCGGCATTTTCCGTGTCTTCGAAACACTTGTCACAAACGCCAATGATTTTTTGTAGGTCTTCTTCAATACCTACGTCTGAGCGTTCGACAGATATTTCAGCTCCAAGGTTCTTGAAGTAGGCTCTCTTTTCTTCAGCCTGAAATTGAGACTTTTTAAAGTGAAAATTCTTTAAGAATTGTGCCGAAATAAATTACCTGTTCTTCAATTGAGATGTCAATAAATACGGGAACGTTCATTTTCGAAGGCTATGATGATCAAAATCGGAGAAACTTTCAAGTTTCGGCCAATTTTCGGCTTTGACAGACTGAAAGTCTTAAACGGAAACGTGTTTATGTTTTTGTGTTGTGAGGCTTCGAAAAAATAAGTCAACCTATGCAAAAAGTCAGAACAAATTAAAAAATAATTAAAAATGTTGATTTTTCGCTTAGAAATCAATAAAATCAGAAATAATGGTTTTATTTGTATTTCATCAAGTTCAATTTGTTCATAATTTTTATTTAATATTTCATCCTACATTTCTTTGAAAAAATGCCTTAAAATTATACTTTTACTCTCCATAGAAAATATATGCGAATTTGCAGTTGTTTGTCAAGTCAAATGAGTGCAGTTGTGAAGACATTGATTTCAAGAGGTTTGAGTACAAAGATAAAGTGCTTGTGCACTACCCACACAATAGTGAAACAGCGTTAGTTTTCAACCAATAAAATGAAACATTCTCAAAATGTTGACGTCAAATAATTGTGTTTTGAAAAAGGTTTCTAAAATGGCTTTCTAAAAAATTGTGAAAAAAATCCGTGAAACTTTGTTTACATTCAAGATACACAGCGCAGATCTCCTTTCATATTGACAAG
>LT728109.1:0-41589 GCA_900157175.1 Oithona nana
TGGTCCATTTTGGCGAGTTTTTGAAAACCTGAGGCTTTCGGTCAAACAGTGTTACCAGACAGGTCAGTTTTAATACTACAAAAATTGGTGGAAAACGCCAAAATTCAAATACGACATTTTGAGTAATTTTCAAACAATGTGGTACAGTACCAGCATCTGCTTCACAAGTAAAGAACGTCTGGTGATCTTGTGCAGAGAGATTCATATCATAGTAGGTCAATGGTTCCTTCTTGGTGGCTTTTTGAAATCTTTGGTACTCTGCTCCGCGAAACAAATTCAAGGGATTACGCCACACTTTACACTCCGGTACCACACCTGAGCCACTCCCAGAGGCTCCTCCTGTTCCACCGCCCGCTCCTCCGCCTCCCCCACCGCCTCCGCCGGCTTGCTGGTTGCCATTGCCATTGGCATGATCAACATTATCTCCTCCACTCAGCCAAGGGGAAATGTGATTGAGGGAGACTTGTTCGATAAAAGACATACCGTACCTCCGATAGTACCACCACTCAAAGATGAGAATTAGGCCAGAGATGAGGGAGGAGGTACCTGTCAGGGCCACGTAGAACTTGGGAGTGAGTGTGGAGAGAAACATGGTCGCCCTAGGAGTCAAACAAGATGTTACATACAGTTCAAGACGATATAAGAGACTGCTTACATGGCAACGTTCTCGGAGATACGCAACGGACCTCGTAGATAATATAGTAGAAATACAACCTGTCAAGAAGAGATTTAGTTAAGCTGTACAACAGCAGAGACAAGTAGTACTCACAAGTAGGCACCAAGCTGCCCAAAGATATGTCCAAGACCACACAACAAAATCTTTGAATTTATGCAAGATTGTCATGAAGACCATGGTGTGCAAGAGACAAAATCATAGTCTCAGTCATAGTCTTGAAATCAAGCAAAGCTGAGACTTGAGTTTATTGATGACAATGATAATGATGCTAATGTTGCTTGGTTGGTGGTGGTGATGGTAGAAAGTTCAGCCGCCGACGCTGCTCCTGCTGTCTGTCTTGTCTTTATTTCTGATTTTGCTCTACGTGTTATGTACAGCTGAGGGATCACCAATAACCTCATTCCAATCTCGAAGAAGATAAAGAATCAAAAAATAAAGACAGAAACATGTTATAAGGAACTTGTCCAAGGAGGAGAATATTCGCCATCTTTTCAACAAAAATCCTATTTTTCAATCATAGAATGAGTTTTTGATGCAATTCTAAAGTTTGAAACTTTTTACGCCAAATTAAAAATCCTTCTAATATCAATGGACCAAACAACAAATTTTGAGGTCATTATTGTCCACTTCATTGTCATCTTTTTTTTTTTGTAGAGTACAGCAATTTTATGCATAATGAAAAAAAAATGGAATGTACTTACAAAGATTTTTCTATTCAATGGTATTTTGAAAGTAAAATACTTTTTGACTTAAACATAACATAAGTGAAATGGATCCGAGGTTATTTTCGAAACCTTATCTAGATCCATTTTACAAAAAGTTTCTGTTACATAACATAACAATAGGAAAAGAAAATCTAGATTTTTGTAACAAAACCTGAATTCAATTCAAAAGATGGCATTAAAAGTGAAAATATCCTACTGGTAAGTAACGTCAAATAGTGAGATTAAAAGACTTCAAAGTGATTGCTTCTTATTGTTTATTGAAGTGGTGGATGAGGGTACGAACCCAAGTTCCGCAAAGTCAAAGCAGAACTAGATGCCCGCTTTGCTGGAAAAATTGAAGTACTTGGTGACAAAATCCCTGGGATCACTGGAAAGTAGGTTTAAATACGAATCGTTTACGGAGCATTTACCACATTTCTAATCATCTTTCAAGGTTTGAAGTTGAGTTAGAAGATGGACAAGTCCTTCATTCTAAAATCAATGGTGGTGGTTACGTTGATACCCCAGCAAAAATGGAGAGTATTGTCTCCGGCATTGAGCAAGCACTGCTCAAGATCTAAGAACCTGCCATCATAAAGCAATTGCTTCTATTTATTTCTCGAATTGTATGAAAGTCATTGACAAATTCTTTACTGACGCCAATGACTGGATGTTTTTATTGCGTGGAATAAATTGGGGGACAACATTGTTGATTATGCAAGTACAGCTTTTCCTTAAGATCCTTGTCTACTTCTCCTTTGAGTCCAACACTTTCTTGTGATCTTGAACACATAGGAAGAAAAGTAGACCAAAAGAGTAATGAAAAAGTAAGTGCGTCCAACTATGAACACAACGCCGAGTAATCCAGACAAACTCATTCTGTCAACTGAGTCAAAAGAAACTATATTGAAAACTACGACTCTTACATAATCGTCTAAAAGATCATGAAAAGAAGTACCGAAATCCTCTTCCAAGTTCAAGTTACAGAAATGTCATTGCACAGTATACTGATTGGTTGATTTTCAAGAGCCAATCAGGAGGCAGCACTGTCAGAGGAGTTTTGTTTTCATTTCAATTTTTATTTTCAATAGAAGAAAAAAAATCGTCAAACTATGACAGAACAATTTAACGATGAAACTCCAGCCAAACTTCAACGGTTTCTAATCTTTAATTCTTCTTGGGGTCCAAAAGAAGGAGAAGAAGAAAAGAAAATAGTTTATTATTTTCCCACTGAGGACGCAGATAAAAGTAAACATGTTGGACTGATCGAAGCTCTAGTCCGATTCATGTCCGTATTTAGTCAAACTCCAGCCAAAGTACAGCATACTCAAAAATCCAAGTCTGTCTTTACTCAAGTAGAACCTGGATTTTGGATGTCCATGACGGTGGCAGCACCTTTCAAAATTAAGAAATCCGAAGGTGATTCTTCTACAGAAGTGAGCTATTTGGGTGATAAACTGCACGACAATGTTTTAGAAGCAAAGTTGAAGCGAGCATATGATTTATTCAAGATTTTCACTGGTGGCTTTCAGCACTTGGACAATGCCGATGCCATAAAAGCCAAAGCCGAGGTTTTTTTCAATCGATACATTCCAAGCCTACGCTTTGACCACTTTGAAAATGTCAATGACTTATTTGGTGCCGTGCAGTTCCTCACTCTTGAGCCTTTAGACTTTTTGCATGTCAAATCCTTTGTCAACAAAATTGAAGGGGATTTTGGGTGTGTGGACAAGTCCTTGTTCTTGCACCATGGAAACATTGTCTGGTCCGGTGTACAGCAAAAAGAAACGCAACTGCTTTATTTCTACGTTTATCATACCTTGCTGCCTGCTAGTGGCCTCGTTGTTGCTAAACAAACGGCGAATTCCTCCAACCCTTCGCCATTTGGAGGTCATCAGGGTCGTTTTCTAACTGGACCCGCGCAACTTGACCTAACAGTGGACGAAGTCAATTCTCTTCGAATACCAAAAGTGTACGTTCCACAAACGTGTCAGGAAACACAGTTAGAGGCTGTCCAAGAATACCACCTACTAGTTTACCATGCCATAAAGTCCACACTGTGCCTTTTGATACCTAGCCAGGTCTCTTTCACTGTAGATTTTTTCAAACGATTGGATGGACATTTGGGGCCAAGGTTAACAAACATGTCAGCGGACCTGTTAGATGTGTTTGGCCGAAATGCTGGAAGTAGTTCGGCTAGTGTCATGGCTAACGAAGAAATTTCTTCAATTTTATCGCCCTCCATTTGTGTTCCTCCAGTTGTCATAGATGCCAAAGATGAAGACACCAATGTGGTCTATTACAACGAAGCCAACAAAGCGATGAAGAATACTTTAAGCCAACTGCCTCCATATCAAGAAGCTTTGCAGCATGGCATTGCTGACTTGAATCAGGATATATGTAACTTGAAGCAACTAAATCATCTTTCAGAAGAGCAAAAAGTCACCTCTGAATTGATTGTGAAATTACCCAATGAAGATTGGATTGTAGGTCGACATGTTGACCAAAGACAAGTCTATTTGGCATTCAAGCAGAAGAGTTCACTTTTAGAAGTGGATTCGCAGGTTGACAAGGTCATGTTATCAGAATTTAAAAACATTTGTTTACCTCCTTGAAAGAATTATACAAGTTTTTAGATATATAAATACATCAACGACGACGATTTCATCGATTTCCACCACATTCTGGTCTTCATTTGATACTTTTTATTCAGCATGAATATAATGGGTGATACCAAGGCCATAAATGAATCGCCAGGATGTTTCCAATGGTTAAGGTTATAGAGTGCGGCGAAAGAATTGACCGACGGCCTTTGAAGTCTTTCTCTGACCTTTGGTGACTTGGTCCCAGGGTTAGTGTCACTTTTTGGTAACGGAAACCGTCTCCACTTGAAATCACATTAAAATCAAATATCCTAAGGCCAGGTAATGCTCCTGGCAACAAAGAAAATGCATCACAATCCAACTGAAGTAAAAGACAAGACTCTTCAGGACTTTGGCTGATATCGGTCAACGGGGTAGCAGTCCCTAAGTTTTCCCAATCGTCTATTTCATTTGTCAATGCCACAGACGAATAGTGGTTCATACATTGGCGCATACACAATTTCAAACAAAATTTGAAGTTTCTTTCAGATTTTCGAGCAGTCCAGGCACTGTGAACTATCATGCCAACAATCTGGTGCGGATCCAGCTTGAACTTAAATTGGCAAAGCCGGTCCCGGAGTGGTTCGTAGGAGTAAAATAAGGCCTTGATCACTTTCAATCTAAGATTGCCTCGGCAGTATGCATTGATATAGTCTGGTTGCAAGCCTAAAGGTAACATGAAAGTTGCAGACTTGCTATTCATTGGCCAAATGACGTATCTACGATACAGATTGAGCCAAAAGGAGACTCGGTTGACCGATAGGTGAGCACCTTTGCATAGTCTGGCGTAAACATTGACACTCTCAGGGTGCAAGTACATGGACAACGTTTCCCAAAAATCGAAACAATAGGTTTCTCCTTCATGAAAACAATTGGGAATGGATTGGACTTCTTTCCTTTTTCGTCTCTCTTTCTTGAAATCGCAGCGTCCTTCATCTTCTTCTTCGTCCTCCTCTTCGAAATCTTCTACGTTAGGTTGTGAAAAGTGTTGAAGTGCACACGGGGAGGAGAAAGACTTGGTCAATTTTCCAACAGCCTTATCTGCATTGGCTGAGTCGCAAATGGAAATGCTATTAGTGAACCCGCTTGACTGTTGTCTGTCCCTTGGCGTGTTGGTTTTCAAATGCTTTTTCTTTCTCTTTTTCATCTTCAGTCTTCACTTTTGACTCTTCTTAGTTCTTCGTTTCCGCAATTTTTCTTGTTTTGTTATTTGCTGACTGAATTGAAACGAGAAGAGTCTAATCTCGATCCATCAACATCAGCCGATGATGATAAAAAAACAGTGTCAAACAGTCATCATAGGCAGCCAGACAGGACCAGGAAGAGTGTAGTGTCAAATATACTGTTTTGCATTTCTCTCTGAAAATTCCAGGTGTAGACTAGTTAGTGAATACAAGCAATAGTCTCTTTTGAAGCGAACAAAACATGTTTCGTTCAACCTCCTCCTTTGATCGGCTCCTGGAGCGTGCTACTTCAAACCTGCTGCTTGAGCCGGATTGGAACGCCATTTTGCAGATATGTGACTCCATACGGTCTGGAGACACCAATGCCAAGTATGCAATCACGGCGATCAAAAAGAAATTTTATCACGAGAACCCTCATGTAGTGCTTTATGCACTAACGGTGAGTGGTCTAAGCTGGATTTATTTCACCAATGCCACCGGTGGCAATGATTTTGTTCCTTCTCCCAGGTACTAGAGTCCTGTGTCAAAAATTGTGGAAGCCTCATTCACGAAGAAATTGCCACTAGAGCTTTTATGGAGGAGTTGAGAGAGCTTTTGAAACATACCAATGACGAATCTACGAAGAAAAAGATACTTGAAATGCTTCAGACTTGGGGAATGGCATTTAGAAATTCACCGCGTTACAGAATCGCAACTGTAAGCGACAACCTTGTTCTTGCATCATTTCTTTTCGTACTTAGATATTGTTGCAGCATGCATATTGCATGTGAATCATCTTTCAACAAAGTATTGTACTGATAATTGAAACCTTATATTTTTTTCGTCAAAAGGACACGTTGGATTTGATGAAAGCCGAAGGCTGGAAATTTCCTGCTTTTCGAGAAGCAGAAGCTATGTTTGAAGCTGACACCGCTCCAGAATGGGCAGAAGGAGACGTATGTAATCGTTGTCGCGTTGCCTTTGGAATGATGACTCGTCAGGTACTAAAGATTGAACCAATGCTCGATCCTAAGCGTCAACCTTGATCCTATTTTCTTTTTCAAGCATCATTGTCGAGCATGTGGGCAAGTCTTTTGCAATAAGTGTAGCTCAAAGTTTTGTCCATTGCCTAAGTTTGGCATTGAACGGGAGGTGCGAGTATGTGACCCTTGCTTTGATCAGTACGGACCCAAAGACCAAGATAGTCCAAGGCCACACCAACCAACAAAGAAAAAGGAGTCGGATTTACCCGAGGAATACCTCGCATCTGCGTTATCACAGCAGGTAATATCTTTTTTATTCTCCCTTGGAAGTCTTAAAATTGTCCCTTGAGGACTTGGTGTTACATTTTCGGCATTTGGCGCTAGGGGTCGCTACAGTAATGTCAGCTGATGCCTTTTTTATTTCGCAACCTTTGTCTGTTTGTCATTTGTCAATGATCCAGTGAGTCATCAAAAGAAATCCTTCAATTTCAGAGCCAAGCTCCTCCTCCACGGAGCAGTGGAAACGGAGGGAAGTCCGAAGCCGAAATCAAGGAAGAAGAAGAGCTTCAACTGGCCATTGCATTGTCCCAGTCTGAAGCCGAGGAAAAGGAGAAATTGAAGCACCGTTCAACTTCTGCTCCTCCACCTACTACGTTGCAGGTATTATGTAACAGGTATCTCAAAGAGTTTTGGACATCTAAAACTTGTTGGGACACTATGTAGAAACCTAAATATTTTATGTCTTTGACTTTATATTTAGACCAAGACCATAGCTCCAGAAGAATTGGATCCCGAACTGGTGCGATATCTCGATCGAGGTTATTGGGAAGAAAAAGAAAAGGAAAAGGCCGAGGAAAGAGCCAAGCCCATTGCATCATCATCATCATCGGTAGCCGAAAAGCTGCCGATTTCGACAGTTTCGATCACAACAAGCCCTAGCAAAGTCATGGTGCGTTCAGGTGGCAGCAGCGGCAAAACGGTTGGAAATAATGACGAAGAATTGGATGAATTTGTCACCACTCTTAAAACCCAATTGGAGATTTTTGTCAACCGAATGAAATCCAACAGCTCTAGAGGTCGGAGCATTACTAACGACTCCTCGGTTCAAACATTGTTCATGAACACTATGGCCATGCACTCGAAATTGCTGAAACACATTCAAGATCAAGAAGATCAACGTGTACACTATGAAGGTCTTCAAGACAAGCTTGCCCAAGTGAAGGATGCTCGGGCTGCTCTGGATGCGTTGCGCGAAGAGGAACGGGAACGGAAGAGACGAGAAGCTGAAGAAGTCGAACGCCAAAGGCAAATACAAATGCGAGAAAAATTGGAGCTGATGAGACAAAAGAAGACGGAATACTTGCAATATCAACGGCAATTGGCCATGCAGCGCATGCAAGAGCAAGAGCGTGAAATGATGCTACGCCAAGAGCAGAGTCGTCAGCAGTATGTACAGCAGCAGGCAATGTATCCAGGCATGTACAATCCCTACTTCAACCCAGCTGCTCCGCAACAAGCTCCACCACCAGGAGGCTATCCCAATCCTCAATTTCCGCCAGGAATGATGCCTCCAACCTCTTCTTCGGAGCCCAATTTCAATATGTCTGCAATGGCGGGATCATTGCCCCCACAACACTTCCAAGCGCCACCGCCGTCAATGGTGCCTTCAATGATGCCTCCGCAAACTGCTTTGCCTGATCCTAATCAACCACCTCAGATCCAACAGGCTCCTCCTCAGCAACCCCCGCCGCCGGTCCATCCAGCGCCGCAGAACAGTAAAAGCAACTCGGACGCTTTAGCTGAACTCATTTCTTTTGACTAAGCGTTATAAATGTGATTGTTCCCCGCTTTTTTTAGATTAAAATATACCTAAGAAAAAAATGATTGAAGTTGTCTATTTCTAATGTATTTCATGTCGTAGAATCGATAGAATCTAGAGATTTTTATGTTGTGATGCATCATAAACGGATGAGGTGATTTGCAAAGTTCAAAGGTAACTGCGGATGCGGGGGGTTCTTTTTCTTTTCTTTTTACTATGAGTTGAGGTATCACGGGTCATCGTGGATCAATTCTCCAACTGCTGGGCGTAGGGCATAATGAACCGTTTCATCCTTTCTCCCGCAGCCTCAACGTCATCGTTGACAATGATCAGGTCAAAGTTGCCAGGCGTTTCCCCATATGCTATTTCAGCCGCTGCTGCTGCCAACCTCCGTTGCAAGCTCTCTTCAGTTTCTGTCTTCCGACCACGCAGTCGTCGTTCAAGCTCTTCCATTGACGGAGGCTTGATGAAGACGAATAGCGGGTTCATGTCTGTCTTTTTGATTTGAATGACGCCTTGCATATCCTTGAATGAAAAGAATGCGATAGACTACTTTTTATGACAGAGCTGATACAGGGTATCCCAACAAGTTCTAGATCTTAAATCTCATTTTGATTTTTTGTAAAAACTTTCGTCAAATTGAAGGAAGATCTGGACTGTTTTGCTAGAATGTAAACAAACTTTCACGATTTTTTTTCGTCTTGCATTTAGAGATTTTTGGCTTATTATCTATCCAACACCTGTTGAGATACCATGTATCTTTATCAATCGGTAGTATAATTACGATGTCGAGGATGCAAATTTTCCCCTCGTCCATGACAGACTTAACGGCGGCTTTGCTTGTACCATACATGTTGCCAGAAAAGACAGCGGTCTCGATGAACTCATCGTTGTCTATGGACTTTTGCATGCTTTCGGTGTCTACATAGTGGTAACTGACGCCATCGACCTCGCCCTCACGGGGTTGACGAGTAGTGTGGGAGACGGAGAAGCCGAAAGCGTTGGGAAATTCTTTGGTGATCTTGGCCACAATGGTGGACTTGCCCACTCCAGAGGGACCACAGAGGACAAGGGGTCGAGCAGGCATTTTGAGGCTGTAAAATCGACACTGTGTTAATCGGAGTAGGAGGTGGCTGCTGCTGAACCTGGAAGCTGCCACCACCAAGGAGATCATTGACTTCATCGTGTCCTTCTGCCAGTTAGAAAGCTGGCCAAGACATAAACAAAGGTTTTGCGTCCACTTACTTTTACAAAATTGCGATTTTTTTTTGTACTAATCTGGAGAGAGAGTTTTCGTTTTTTGCTTTCCTCACTTTCCCAAGTTTTGTCTCTTGTTTTGACGGTGACCACCTTACCTTGTTGTTGTTGTTTTGTTACTCAACGAAAAATTGAAGGAAGCCGGTACTGCTCGTGCTGCCACCAAGCGACTGCCAACTGCGGATTTAAGAGGCTTTCAATTGCGTGTGCCTCATCTGCACATTGCATTGGCAGTCACTAATCACGAACAGATTAGATGTTGCCATGTCCAAGATAGTAGTTTGTAATCCCTTTAAAAAACGATGAAAGTTTTGCCTTGTTTGACAATTTTATTCATTTCTTTCGACACATATAAAGTTGGCCTTTATCTTCTTTCTTGTCCTACTGTCGATGCTGTTTGGGTACCATTGGGATGCTTTTTCAAAAGATGATGTTTGAGTTTATCTCTTCTGCGTGTTTTAAAAGTGCATAGCGTGCATGCAAAGGGTAATTCATCAGAGTGGATTCGCTTATGCCGTGTCAAGGCCGAGTTTTCCACAAAGGCTTTGGAACAAAGATCGCACTTAAATGGCCGTTCTTTTTTGTGAGCTCGTACGTGAGCTGTCATCAAACTCTTCTTGGGGGTAGTGTAGGTGCAAAGAGGATCAACGCTGCACTTGAGCACATCTCCAGTATGTATTCTCATGTGTGTGGACAAATGGTTTTTGTATTTAGTGCTGAAGTCACAACTAGGACAGTTGAGTCTTTTGGCGGTTTCGTGGACAAGCAAATGAGTGTTGAGGCTGCTTTTGTGGTTAAACTTCTTATCACACTTGTGACAATGAAAGACTTTGTCGGAGTGCAAGATCTTGTGGAATTTCATGCGATGCATGGTAGTGGCCTTGAAATCGCAGCCTTCAGCCGGGCAGTGAAACAAAGTTTCTTTGGAATGCACATTGTCGTGATTCAACAGGATTTGCAGCTTGGACGTTTCAAAGGAGCAACCCGTTTGCATGCAACGGAATGGAGGTTGGAGCATGTGGGCGTCGCTCAAGTGCTTGTACAAGCTCATCTTAGTCTTGCTGCTGTGGCCGCAGATAGGACACCTATGCAAGTTGCCTTTCTTTTTCTCTCTACTTCTCGTCTTGGCGCCGCCGTGTAACTTCTCATTGACACTGCCATTGTTGGATTGAATAGTAGCTTCTTGGCTAGTGCCGATGAGTACTTGATCTTCTTTTTTTATTTCCAACTTAACGTCGTCTACCGAGGACTCTGCTTGGCTGTGAGTCCTTTGAAGAGTCTCTCGATGTTCTGCCAACAATTTGGCCTTACGGACGTGCTGCTTCTGCGCCGACAACTCCAAGCCAGCAGGTTTAGGGTCCAAGGTGGCATTGGCGTTCTCCTCCATCATAGCTACGGCCTTGGCCCGTCGCTCTTTAGATGCCAATTTCTTCTGAACGGGAAATTCCTTGGCGGCAGTTATAGCTGCAGAGTCTGCTAAAGCCGAATTCGAAGCGATGTTGGAGGTAGTCGATGGTGAGACTGTGGACAAAGCTTTGGTTGTCAGCGATGATGATGTCGAAGCCATTGGTGTACCAGTAGGCGGAGGAGTTCCCGGAGAAGCCGGCAAATGTGTAAATGGAGAAGCAGGTGGACTTGTTGATTGAAGGGCATCAGGATCGGGATGGTCAGCTTGTTCCTGGATGCTCTTGCTTGGAGGATCCTCGACTGTTGCTGAATGCCAAACAGGCTGCTGCTCTTCTGGTGATGCTCCGCGTTCCAGAGGATTCAAAGCCATTACTTTGAGGGGATTGAGGCTGACATCGTAAGCCACCCTTTGCGGCAGATTATGCATACCTTGTCGAGGTTGATGAGGAGACTGAGACTGTTCACTACTCGAGAGATGGCGTTGCTTAGGTAGAGGATACTTGCTTTGCTGAATGGACCGTGATGGAGGTTGAGGAGGAGGTGACGATGGAGGGGGAGGCTGATCAGGTTGCTGCTGCTGCATATCTTCCATCTGCCTAAAGGCCTCATTTAAGGCGCGATATTTGGGGTCATATCGCTTGGTAGAAGTGTACTTGTTCTTCTCTTGTTCTGACTGCTGCTGCTCATTAATCAATTGTTCCACGATTTCGAACTCGAAAGAGTCCTTGAACTTTTCGTTCAGCTTGCTTTCGGGTTTGTGGGTTTGTGTATTGCTACTAGAGGTGGCAATGGAACTGGTATTGGAATTGGAGTAAGAGTATTGATGATGGCTTTGTATGGGCTGTTGCATGATGCTGGAGGAACTAGGAGGAACAGGAACACTGACTAGAGGCTGCTGCTGCTGCTGTTGTTGTGATGGTACTTGAGGTGGCATCAAGGCTTGCGAGGGCGGGGGTGGTGGTGGTCCCATGGATTGCTGATGTTGTTCGGGGGCTGGGGCAGGCGGCCGAAATGGATCATTTTCCAAGAAGAAATTTGTGTCCACTTCCGAATGCTCCAAATCCTTGACGGCCGAGTTGATTGCCATTGACAAAAAGCTGTTGCTGTCGTTGAGCTCATCCAAGTCTTGTTCAAGCAGCATTTGATCTTGCAACCTTTGGTACTTTTCTTGAAATCCACGCCCCAGATAAATATGCTTACTATCAAGGATCCTCAATATGTTGAACAAGGACTCTGGACTGTTTTGGTACAACTGATCATCATTGAGGTGCTCAATTAAAAGCGGCAGCAGACTTCCGTTGCCATTGGAGTTGGCATTGTTACTGATTTTGCTCCAATCAATATAGTAGACCAAGCTTCCAAAACACTCTTCGCGAGAAGATAGGTCATAATTGACCCAGGCAGTTGAAAAAGACAGCACCAACATGGGTGGCAAGAAAAATCCTTTGTCTGACAAAAACGCTTGAACAACTTGGGGTGAGTATTGCATCAATTCCTGGCGTTCATATTGGAAGAGGTACCTAAAACTGCTATGAAGGTATCCAAAACATCTTCTGATCAGATCAATTAGGTTGTGCCTGATGGCCAAATCCACAGCAGTATGGACAGTTTTGGCATGAAGATTTCGTGACAGATATTCGCAGCAATAGGACTTCAATTTGTTCATTTGAAAGAGGACAGACAAACTCAAAAGTTCGGCAACGTTGTGCCCATCAATATTGATGTTGCCCGTGTAAATGTAAGTGAGGAGTGCGTAGAAGATTTCATAGTCTTTGCACTGATCGATAGCCATATGTTCACGAGTGCTTTTGTGCACTTTCAATCGGGCGTCAAACCAAGGACTACAAGCTGCCATGACACATCGGTGAGCGGCAAACTCACGACCGCGCACACTCAAAATGAGGTCAGCAAATCTAGACTGCTCACGTTGGACACGGAGCTTGTCGAAGACATGAATGCAGTGGTTTTCCGACTCGGATATGCTCCAAGGAGCCGCTGGTTGCTGCTGAAAATTGGGACTGGGTTGTTGCTGTTGATGCTGCTGCTGTTGCTGCTGCTGTTGCTGCTGCTGTTGCGGATGGTGGTGGTGGTGGTGTTGCTGGTGTTGTTGTTGCTGCTGCTGCTGCTGATGTTGCTGCTGCTGCTGATGCGATGGATGAAGTCCCGGCTGAACGGATACATTGGATGCCAAATCTGCTTGAATGTTCAGGGGAGTGGTCAGGCTGGAGTATTGGTTACTAGAGGAAGCCACTGAAGACATATTGGCACATCACTCTACATCTGAAACCCTGCAAAAAGAAATAGTTTTTCGTAACTTATTTGTGACACAAAACAAAAAGCCGATGATTTTTGAGCAAGAAATCCCCATTTTTAATCTGTCTTCTCCATTTCTAATCGTCAAACAAATTATCCGGCATTTCATTTGAAAATGAATCATGTCTGAAAAATTCAGATTGATTCAAAGGAGCTCCTCCGACTGGGTCATTTGGCACTGGTTCACTCTTAAAAGTCATGATGGCATCATCGGATGCATTAGAGATCTCTGAAGAAGGTAGAAATGACTGCTGCATGTTGGAGGAAGTCATCTTCCGATGATGATGACTCTTGCCTACTTTTTGCTGCTGCTGCATTTGTCGCTTCAAACTAGACACTGTCTTGTCCTTAGAAAATCCAGGAGAAAAAGTCACGGATGGGGATGAGGGTACAGTTCCCTGTGATGATAAAGGTGGAGGCGAATCGGTGCTCATTATGTGTTCTGCATCATCAACGATTTCTTTCTTTTTTAAACCTCTTTTCCGTCCCCCACTTCCTTTGGGTTTTAGCTTGAGTAAGCTTTGTCCAGGCTCCATAAGCTGGCCGTAGGATGCAAGATTCTTTTGGGAAGCAAATTCGTCAAAGTCGGGAGGAGACTTTTCTCTTTTCTTGGGTTTGGGCCCTCGTTTTTTACCAACTCTGACGACTTTGGGAACACCATCGACAATTTCTATAGTCTCTTCTTTAAGTGTGGCTTGTTTGGGCGGTGGTTTCTCGTAGGCCAAGAGTCTTTCAAACAGAAAGTATTTATCTCTGTTCAGCCGAAGCAATTTTCTCTGGTGTCGTCGCAATTCATCGGTCAGAACTTCATTTTCCTTGATGGATTGCAACAACTTCATTTTCAATTCTCGATATTGGTGTTTGGCTTGGAGCAGTTGTGACTTTGTTTCTTCGGTCAAATTGTCATCAATCTCATCCTCGGAAGAACTTGACGAACTGCTTGAAGATGTACTTGATGAGGAAGTAGATGAGGACGTAGATGAGCCTGACGAAGAAGATCCAGATTTCACCTCCAAAGCCATCCTTTGCTTTTCTTCAAGAAGAGATTTCACTTTGAAAAAATCATAAAACCAAGAGACTTGAATTTTTCTTTTGTTATTGTTTTTCTACACTTTTTTTTCTTCTCAGCATTCAGCAAACTCATTTGGTTCAATTATTGGGAAACGACAAACTTTTTAAAGGCAAATTAAGAAAAGTGGAAAAAACCTCAAGTAAATTGTTTGGAACCCTTAGTTTCGCAATTTCGCACTTAAAATATATACTCGACACTAGAGAATAGGTTGTTTTGGAATTTTAATAAGAACTCAGAATTAATTAGAATTTGTCTATTTGCCGGTACAATTTCGAACCACTTACTTGACATTTGCAGCGAATTTGTAAACAAATTCAAAATTGGAGGAAACTGGAAAGTTGAAACCTGAAAGTCAAAACCAAAGAAAAGCCACAGTTTAATTATGACAAGTAACGAAAGTGCCATTAATAGAGATCCCACCATGGTCACAGTCATCCCTGATGATCTGAAAAAGCTAGCTCGTTTAGTCGTCCGTGGTTTCTACGCTAGAGAAGACATTTTGATCATTGATATGCTCGTTCGACACCATTGTATGCGTGAAGATGATATCTCAAATTTGTTGAAATTCGACAAGAAGCTTGTTCGAGCTAAAGTGGCCAGTTTAAAGAAGGACAAGCTGATCCAAGAGAAACAGCGCATGGAAACTCGCACCGATGATCCTACCAAAGTGGAGAAGATGAATTGCTACTTCATCAATTACAAGATATTTGTCAATGTTGTCAAGTACAAGTTAAGTCATATGTTGAGCAAATTAGAGACTTCCGAGCGTGATGCAGCCTCTCGTTCTAGTTTTAAGTGCAACTCCTGCATGAAAACCTACACCGATTTAGAAGTGATCGAGTTGATTGACAATTTCACCACCGGTGATATGAAATGTAACCATTGTGGCTCAGTGGTACTGGAAGACGAGGCAGCTGGACCGCAGAGTGACTCAAGACAATCTTTAGCCAAATTCAACCAGCAAATGGAAATTTTGTTCAAAATCTTGCAAAGTGTTGAAAATATCAAGTTGGATCCATCTGTGTTGGAGCCGGAACCTGTAGACTTTGGCGATGAAAACGGAGAAAAAAGAGTACAAGCTGCTGCCAAAATCCCCGAGGGTGGTGGCAAATGGTCAGGTGAGGCGACAAGAGGCCATGGCTTTGGAAGCGGGGAGCAAGATATCAAAATTGACTTTGGTGATGATAAAGGCAAAACCAAAGACGTTCCAAAAGATGTACCCATTTGGATCACTCAATCTACAGTGGAGGGCGTCGAAGGCCTCAACGACTCCAATTTCTCTTCTTCCGATGCCAATTTGGCTTCTTCTTTGACACAGCAGCAGTCGGCATCATCATCCAGTAAGTTGGCAATCGAGGACGATGATGAAATAACTAGGCTGTTACTCCAGCATGAAAAGAAGAACTCGGCAAATGCCACCGCTGCCAACAGTATTAATGCACAAGAGCAGAGTGCCTCCGATAAGTCTGATGATAGTGACATGGAGGACGTGACAACTGGCATTGGAGGAAGTGCCAACAAAGTTGATACTATGGTGTCCTCAGACGATGACGCTGATGGCATACCTACTGTCAGGGTGGGCAGCGAAGAAATCACCTTGACCGATGTCAACGAGGACATAATCAATCGCATGACTGCCGAAGAAAAGGAGAGATATACGCAAACTTTTCAAGATTTCTATTCTCATATGTACGATTAGAAATCGATTATAAATCATCTTTCATGTCAGCTTCTAACACTGCTCCCAATTTCACTTGAACCTTCGGTTTGGTAGTCTTGACCACTGTTGTCTTGGGCATGAATGTATCACCAATGGGCTGTGACAAGTCTGATTGGCAGTCGTCAATGCTACGGTAAGGATGTGGAACGCGTGCTAATTGGTGAGGAGCTAAGGCCGTTTTGCCCTCTTTCATCACTAAGTTGACTTTTTTTACTTTCGTTTTCTGGGCTCTCTTGGCCTTTTTGGCTTGAGGGAGCTGTTGCTCAGACGACCATGAGCCCCAACCGGGTAAAAAGTCTAGTGAGCCTTTAGACTTTGAAGTCTTCGTTTCTACATCAATACCATTGTCGTCGGCCTCCTCGATATTGACATCTCCGTCAAAGTCCAACTCACTTTCATTATCTTCCTCATTAGATTCAATGTCAGAGTCATTTTTAATAGCAGCTTGAACAAAGTCGTTGGGATCAATTCTTTGCTTGACCGGCAATGTTCCCCGATTAGGCTTGGACAAAGCAGCATTGGCAGCAGAGCTTTTAGAGGCGAAATGATCCAGATCTTCATCACTATCACTCTCCATCACTTGATCATTTTTCGCCCGCAACTTTTGACTTTCTGCATTTTGAGATTTGCGAACTTCGGATTCTTTGCCATTGTGTTGATCATAAAATCGTAGCTTTTTTGACATGGTTTTGTGTCTTAAGGTGGCTCTCTCTTCAGTTCGATCAAAATCCGCCTTTGCCAATGCATCATCATTTGGTTGACCTTCTTTTTGGCTTTGCTTGCTTTTTCGCAAAGCTTTTCGATATCTTTTGCTCTTAATCTTGCTTTGATACCGATCCTTGGCCTCCTTTTGTCTAGCCATTGACTTGGCCTTGGCAATCTCCGACAAATGTTGCCTAACAGCCTTTAAATCCTTTGAGTGGTCCTTCAAAAAGGGGTTAACGTTATTGGCTTTCTCCTTGTTGACACTACCATACAAAAGCTGAGATATTTCAGCTTCCAAGGGTGTCTGGACCTTGAACTTTCCGCCAGCCTCTTGAATGGTCTCCAATGGCTGACTTGACTCCTTTGTGGTAAAATCATAAGACTTTGCAATCCGTCGCTTTTGTATCAATGTGTCCCAATCGGCCACTTTTTCTTTGTTCACTTCAAAAGCTCCCGATCGCTTCAGTTTTTTAGCCTCGAGAGAATCTGCCTCCGGTCCACTTAGTCGATCTTTGGCCTTTTTACTTTCAATGGCCGAATTGAAGCTTTTGTCAAAATCCTTCTTTTTATTCGAGTTTGTAACCAAGGAGGCTGCAGAAAGCTTTTTTCCAGTGACATTAGAGACCGTTTGGCTGCCAACTCTGAAGGAGTTCAACAGAAACTTGGGTTTCCCATCCAAAGCACTAATAGAAGCCACAAAACGATCTTCCTTTCCCATTGTAAAGTCCTTTCAATGGATTTTACGGATTTTACTTATTTCCTCAGAAAAATTGCCGAAATTCACGTTGTACTGTTTTTGTTTTGATTCTCAGTAAAATTGAGTCTAATTTTCGATCTGTTATTATTTTCAACTTTCAAAACATTAGCGATTCTGCCGATTGCCGAAATTTTTTTTTTATTAACAGGGAAGAAATAGAAAAGAAAGGTGAACCTTTTTATTTTTGATAAAAAGTTCAATCTTCCGGTGGACATCATGGCAAAGCTGAAAATGGCGGTGATTTGCTCAAGCAACATGAATCGATCCATGGAAGCCCATTCAGTATTTGCCAAACGAGACTTTCAAGTATCTTCTTACGGTACCGGAGACAAGGTCAAAATTCCTGGAAAGCATCCGCGAGGTATATTTTTTTCAAAGATTATGTTGCCTGAAAATTGCTTAGGGAGGTGCTACATTGGAAATTTGGGCACTTTTTTCTTCTCAACTCAAGACTGAAGATGATTAAAATTGTGCTTTTCGAACCTTCCAAACCGTCATTTGTTCTTTGCAGAACCTAACATATATCCTTTTGGTACATCCTATGAAGAAATCTACAAGGATTTGGTGCAAAAAGACCGGCAGCTATATACAGGTTTGTGTAATAATCTTCCGTATTAAAATGTATTTGTCTACCATTGCATGAGTCCTTTTTTGACAGAGAACGGAATGCTTCACATATTGGACAGAAATATGAGAATCAAAGACAAACCGGAAAAATTTCAAGAAAGTGACAAGCTGTATGATGTCATTTTGACATGTGAAGAAAGAGTCTATGATTTGGTTATAGAGAAGTTTGAAGACAGTGGTTCAGTCCATTCTCGTTTGGCGCATGTCGTCAACATTGACGTGGTAAAGCTAGAATGTTGGAAATCTTTAATGCGTGGTTGCCT
This sequence comes from Oithona nana, assembly GCA_900157175.1. Lineage (NCBI taxonomy): Eukaryota > Metazoa > Arthropoda > Copepoda > Cyclopoida > Oithonidae > Oithona > Oithona nana. The sequence continues at coordinate 18,109 of LT728109.1, forward strand.
TGTAATTTTGTTTCGTTTGTAGATTGACAACTTGGAAGATGCAACCATAGGTGCCTTCCTTCTTCTGGATTTGGCATCTAAGTTGGAGGCCTCCAATGATCTGGACGATGAAATCGATGAGATTGTTCACGATTTTGAAGGCAAATGTGACAGATCAGTGCTTCATAGCGTGGTTTTTTACTAGAATCAGTTCTTATACATTATCATTTCGTATATCATTAAAATCAACACAACAAAAAAGGAATGAAATAGATATTTTACGCCTAACACCGGCCATATTTATAGTTTACGCTATACATTCAAAGGTTGCGTGTTTTTGAGGCTTCTCAAAAGTTGCAAATGTTTTTCCGTCAAAACAACTTGGGTTTGAAAAATTTCTAGAATATAAATTAGAAATGTCCTCTGCAGAAAAGAGACGAATATTAGGTGACTTGGGTAAAGCGACGAAACGAGGAGTTCGAAAGTGAGTTAGCTTCCACTTATTTCAGCAGATATTTTCTTATGAATTCAATTGCAGATGTCCACAATGTGGAACTGTGAATGGAACCCGAGGATTGAGCTGTAAAAACAGTCTTTGTGATATGGTCTTTAAAGAGATTCTAGAAAAACCTCGGAAAGTCAATTTGGACGCTTGTAAATTGATCACGGAGCAAGGAGGAGGCTCTTCTTCATGTTTAAGTTGGACAACCATATTTTCAATCCGAGTTAAAGATCGATGTCCGGACTACTTGCGTGGCTTTGTGCAAATTGAATTTGAGGATTTAAATAATCAGCATCGAGGAGGAGATGACGATGACTGCCAAGGCTCCCCAAGTGAACCACCTAACCCGATCCTACTGCAATTGGGAAGTGTAGATGTGCTAACGCCAACCAAAGGCACGTGCTATGTTCTTGGTTGTTGGAAACGTTGCCAAACCATTAAATTGGTTAGCGGCGAAGACCTCTGCTGTATTCACGTATTGTCCTGTGTGTCCAGAGAAGACTACACTGAATCTCAACCATTGACACTAAAGCATTCAGTCCTTAATTCAATGAACATTAGTGCCGAGAGCAAGCAAAAGATTTTTATGAAAGCTAGAGAAGGACCACTAGTGCAACGAGTCAATAGCAGTGGGGCGATGGTAGTCCGTTGTGACAAAGACAACTTACATCCGCTGGGCTACTTACACACATATTTTTTCAAAAAGGCTTCTTCGACAACGGCAGCGGCGGAAAAATTTGGTTGTTCCTGTCATTTGTCATTGCCGCCATTGCCCTCTGTATCTGTTGTCAAAAAGAAGAGCAACGCCTCCATTGTGACTCTGAACAGTCCAGAAATGCACTTGTCAAACACTCCTGTGGTGAAAGATCGATGTCTACACTTCTACTCATGTTTGGCAGCTTTTTCTGGCGATGCCACTTTATCCAAAGAGTATTCGAGATTCATCTCCGATGACTACGTCGTCTCCAGCATGCAGCAAGTCATCGCTATTTTAGATAGTGAGGATAATGATGGAAGCATCAAAGTGATTGAAACTGCCGCAGTGGACAATCTGGACTTGTACAAAGAAGAATTGTATGGTAGTAATGACTTTCGTATCGAAATGGATACAGATTCTGACGTATCCGTATCAGGCTGTTCGCAAACTATAACTTTGCCAGCCATCGCCCCCGATGAAATACTGAAAAGACCCATGCTTGACGAAGTCAAAGTTCAAGCTGCTGATGCAGGTGGTGCCGGCAACCCAGACAAAATCTTTGAAATGGAGGCTATCACTGTTGAGGGTAACACTGATTTAGCCATGTCACATACACAACAAGCTTGCCATATGCCGCCGGCCTTCACAGCCATAGAGTGGTTGGCATCTATCACCGAGAGCATCAATGCGGCCATGCATTATGGCTTCGCTATGGCTGAACCCTTGGTTTTTCACGTACCACAAACTTTTTTCAACTTTCTCATGGATCGAATCTCTGGAGCAAGTAGTCTAAAGAAAAGACTACCCAATTCTACCGAAAGTTTTCAACGTACTGTACCTCCAATTTCAAGGTATACCCGGTACACTTGGCATTTAACCAACATTTTTCACCTGAAAAAAGTCTTTGACACGCCATCAGTGGGCTTAGAAATAAGTCGTAGATTTGCCAAGCATCCAACCAATGGTTCGTACAGTCTTTTAAAATCCCAGGATACATCATTCAACGAGTCCACGTCGCCGTCAGACTATAAACCATCTGAGGTGATGCAGAATACCAAGCATAGCAGAAAAATTATCAAACCCGTGGAATATAAGACATTCTTAAAAGTTGGTCAAATGTCCACGGATCCTAGGGATGTGACGCCATTCACCATCGAGTGGGTACCGGACCTTTACCCAAGGACCCACTTAGGAGAACTCAAAATCAAGTTTGAATTCGGTCATCAGTTGAATGGTCAGCTAGACCTAAACACTCATAGTCATCACCATGGAGCAGCATAGAGAATAAATATCTGATTTTTTTCTTTCTTTCTTTCTTTATTATTGTTGAGGCGAGATAGGACTAAAAACTCTGATGTAGCTATTATAATTAATGGTCATCGCCCATTTCAGCTTGAATCTTTTTTGCCTCCGCATGCCATTCGTGGAAATCAACATCATGAGGCCAAAAGCGAGGATTTTCACCATCGGGGAACTTGTAAACGTCGGAGCTTGGACGTTGCACCATAACAACGAATTCCTCTATTGTCATATCTTCAATGGGGATCATGGCTTCCCACTTGGCCATTTCGACATTAATGCCGGCAATTTTATCCTTGGAGGCAGCCACAAATTTCTGATACTCTTGCTTCTTTTGCACTGCTTGTTGGTCAATCTGGAGAAGACAAAAACTAATATCAAAATTCATCCTTGTAAAAGAAAGTTCAACTTTGAAATTATAAGAATACCGTGGCAGTTAGGTTGTCCTTGGGATACGGAATGTCAAGAGCTTCATATTTCTTTTGGAACTCATCGACCATACCGGCGACAGCAATCTTGGACTTGTAAGCGTTAAAGTCAATTGCGGGAGTCTTTTCTGGCAATGCAGTTACTGCCCTTTGAAAAGTGTCGACCTTTTGCTTCAATGCTTGAAATGAAGCCTTTTGAGCGGCGGGTACCTTCTTGGAGAACTCGGCCCAATTGACACTGGTGGCTGCCACACGACGAGAAGCCATTTTGACACCCTATCAAGAAAAGAAAACTAAGCTTTTCCAATAAAATTATCTTTACAACTGAGACGGTACCTTTCAATATGGAGGCTGTGGTAGTTAACACAGAGTTATCTCTAAGTCTTTCCCTTTTGTGTAGGTTTGTTTCTGAAAAATGCCCAAATGCCATCAGTTTCCTCTAATTTGGCACTTTTGGACAAAATTTGTCCTCTTTTTTTGTGTTTGTATCCAATAGCTTAACTTTTTCAGCTGACTTTCTCATCAAAGTGACGAAGCGAGTTTTTCAAAACAGACCGAATTTCTTCAAATTAAAAAAATTAAAAGATATCATGGCTCTACCCCACCCTTTTGGAGACACTGCACCTGCCTTTTGGACCGGAGGACCTGGACCTGCAAGCCACCACAATTTTCCTAATAAATCCGTTAAGCCAAAAAGCAACATGGCCAACCCTACTAACCACTCTCAATATCCCATCACTACCGGCACTTCGGTTTTCGGTCTTAAGTTCAAAGATGGTGTTATGATTGCGGCTGATACCAGTGGAAACTATGGTAGCTTGTCCAGGTACCCCAATACGCAACGGGTGCATAAAGTCAACGACACTACCGTCATCGCCAGCTCTGGCGATCTTGCTGACTTTCAATACCTTCACAGTTTGATAAAGAGCAAGCAAACCGACGAAGATATTCGAGGTGGAGGTATAACAATGCGCCCTGAAGCCTTGCATTGCTGGCTTACTCGAGTTCTCTACAATAGACGCTCAAAGTATGATGCAGAAATTTTTGCACCTATAAAAGTCTTTCAACAGTACTGATTTTTCTTCCCAATTGTTAGGTTTGATCCTTTGTGGAATTCTGTCATTGTTGGGGGAATGCAAGAGGGCAAGCCCTTCCTAGGATGTGTCGATTACATTGGTACTGCTTTTACTGAAAATGCCATTGCCACTGGCATTGGAGCTGCAATGGCCATTCCAATAATCAAGTAAGTACCAATTGAAACTTGGCAATCACTCCTCACATTCCTCAACAATATCAACTCATCTTTTTTACAGTCATGAATTGGAAAGATTGGGTGGTTCCACGGACAATTTGACCAAGGAGCAGGCTCGAGAAATCTTACTCAAATGCATCCGTGTTTGTTATTTGCGTGATTGTCGAGCCACCAACAAGTATCATTTGGCTACCATCACAAGTGAAGGCTCAGAGGTTGAAGAGCCAGCCTTGATTGATAGCAATTGGGAAGTGGCCAGGGGCATTGTTGGTTATGATTAAAGAAATGTTTCCAATTTTTTTAATTGCTATAAATGTAAATACAGAGGTCTTTTCAGTTAATCTAACGAATCGACCTTAAAAAAATAAAGCAACAACGTCAAAATTGAAAAGAAAGGGAAAAGGATCAAATCGATTTGTGGGATAAATTAGTCACAATTGTCTTCGTCCGAACCATCAGAACAGTCATCTTCGCCATCGCATTTCCAAGTTATGGAAATGCAAAGGCCATTGCTTTTACATTGGAATTCATTCAGATCGCAATTTGGAGCAATAGGGCAATTGACTTCATCTGCAACATTAATTTTTAAGCTAGGTTTTGCCTATTGCAAAGTTCGATTAGGCACTTATCACACTGTTCGAAATCTTTATTTTTTTGTCCAAAAATTCAACTTCGATTTCCCGAGAAAATTTTCGACTTTTTTGGGTGAAAAACTCGCGAAAATGTTGTGGGTTTGGGCTTTTTAGCTGTTGACAACTTTAATTTCACGAGAAAAATTGTCAAAAAAAAATTGGGTGAAAAACTCGTGAAAATGTTGGGGTTTTGTCAAAAAATGTTGGGGTTTTATCAAAATTGAATTTTTGGACAAAATTTGACTTTTCGAATAGTGTGGTACTTACCAGATCCGTCCCTACAGTCTTCTTCTGAATCACACTTCCACGCGTCGGGAATGCAAGTATTGGTGCTACTGCAAGCAAAATGTCCCTCTTGACAAGCTCCTGTTTTTCCGCAATCCTCCTCGTCTAAATGAACCGCTATTACTTAAATAAAATGTTCATAAATGATCTTGACAATTAATTACCCTCCCCATCAGAACAATCGTCCGTTCCGTCACACCTCCAGCTTTCAAAAATGCATTTGTCGTCAGAAGAACAATAAAATTTTGGTGGACTGCATTGTGATGATGACACATTGGCTCCTCTACCATGGCATTGTTCTTCAACGACTGTTCCTGAATTTCTAATGATTGGAAGACGAAGACAGATACCATTAGGACAAAAATCCTCTTGATTACAATTTGAATCGTTCACTTGAGGCTGTGTATCGAGATACAGCGCAACGAAGGCTTTGATGACTTCATCGCTTTTGGTCTCGTAAGCCAAAGTAACATTTTGAAGGTTGTCACCTTGCAACTTTCCAAAGACCAAGCGATGCCCTCCGTTATTCCAAATCAGAACATTGGTGCCGGGTACAAGGCTCAGTTTAAAAGTATGCTTGAATACATCCTTATGGTGGCTTTGGACTTGAATGGTTTTTAAATTGTTGCCACTGTAGTCCACAGACATCAATGCATCGTTGGCTTTCATCATTGAAACGAAATAAAACTTCTTTTGGGAAATGTCTAATGCAAGCGAAGTTGCCTAGAATGAGAAAAGTAGGAATTGATCCGTTTCATTTGTACCTTACGAGTCATTACATATTCGTTCAATACGATTGGCGTTGAATGACGTCCATCCATATTGCTTCTTCCAATGTGAGGATGTAATCCCGACCCCCCCAAAGACGACCAAAAGATATAACCTAAAACATGCTCATCTCTGAAATTAACTATTTTCTTGTTGTCATCAAAATCACACTTACCATTGATTGGGTCAACTCTTAGACCTGAGGGATAAATCAGTTGATGAATGTCGTCCGATGTCGTTCTTAACTCCAACTTTTCTGAGGAACTGGTATTACTTTTCATTACTGATATAGCACTACTGTTGAAGAGGTAAATGTTGTGTCCAATCCAATCAATGGCCTCCGTCATCAAACCGATTCCTTCGACAGTGGTTGCATGTTGCACTTTAGCATCCTTTGTGGATTTGCACATGTGGAACAGCCCCCTTTTGTGGCCAGTTGTCCGATTCCCTCCGAAGGCAGTAAACCAAAGACATCTTTGTTGAATCATTGAAATATTAGCAGTGGATTGTTGAATGTTAGTATTACTTACTTTCGGTACAAGTCAACTTCTAATGATGCCACGGTGTTCTTAAAAGGAGTAGAAATGTCTTCAAATTTTCTATTGCCTTCACCGATAAATAGTTGACGAAAGGTTGATGAGTTGGTCTTGACGTTTTTCACGCTCAAAAGAATGCTTGAAGTGTTAGTGAAAATAATGTCATGGTTAATGATGTCCGGAAAAAGGGGTAACTCCTTTGGCGTTGGCGTTGTTGGCGTTGTTGGCGTTATGTTTCCATCATTTGGAATTGGCGTTGGCAAGTTACTTGTGCTTCCGTGGTAAGAGGCCGCAACCCCAATCAAAATTACCAATAAGATAATTATGAAAATGGCGATTCCAACGACTATTTTCTTTCCTGGGCGAAAGTTAGACCGTGCAATGAATGCTCGCCATTCCGCTAACCAAGAATGTCGTTGATATTCTTCGTCCCCCGTAAGGCTTTCAACAGTTATTTGCCTTTCGTATGAGAAAGACATTGCACTTACAAATTAATTTACGCCTTATCCTTGTCCGGATAAAGCTTCCTGTCCTTAACTGTCTGTGTAATTAGGTACTACTTAAGTGCATAACGACTAACAAGTAATGACTAACGACTGGTGACGATGAAGACGATATTGATATTCCCTCCGGAAAAGAAGACAGTGATGGTTTTCTGACTTTGTGTATTTCAATTTTCAGATGGATGAATATTGCATATGCTCTACAAGTTACCTTGATGAAGATCTTGATTAGGTACTTCTTGATTGATCAGCGACTCCCTCTCTTGGCGGTCAAAGACGAAAGATGTGGAAGGAGCAGATCGCAATTGCTCCCGCCGATGATCGCAACAGCATAGGGCTTTAAATCGTGCCCAAACTACCTTGACCAAGTCCAGCAGTGGATCCCAATCCTGGTAGTGAGTGAGCATGGCGATAATAAAGAAGGAAAAGAACATTGGGACCACACCCATGATGAAAATGGTTTCGTAATGCCGGTTTCTCCATAGAATATCGGCGAGAATGCTTAGTGGAATGGTCAAGCCAATGCTAAGAGTTGCCAAAAGACTTGAGGTGTAGAAGCACCCCCACAACCACAACAGCTCTGACAAAACGGTACCTATCAATCCATTGATGACTAGAAGTTCAAATTGTCTCAGTGACGGCACTTCAAATGTCTCTGTGGCAGTCAAGTCGCCAATAAGGATTCCGGGCCACAAGAGAACAGTGCTGAAGAGACCAACGAAGCCAAAAAACATTGGAGCGTCCATATTCTCTTCATGATTGACTTTTCTGCGTAGCAAGACAATGTAGGTGGAATAAAAGAGTGCACCGGCCAAGGCCCAGAGTGCACCTTTTGGAATGTCGGCGTCTTCGATACGCATGTCTGACCAGCTGACCAGGATGACGCCACAAATACTGAAAATCACTGCACATAACTTGGATAAGCTCAATTGATCACTGGAGTCTGAAGGAAATAAGGCTGAAAGTAAGAGAGTGAAAAAGGATGAAGACGAGGACAGGATGTTGACAACTGCGGCCTCAGTCTTAGATAAGGCCATTTGGTAGCAGTAGTTCCCTAAGAACCAGGGGAGTGTGAAGGCCAAGGCTAGCTTGGCCACGTCTGACACCGAAAGTCTTTGAGCGGCTCTCCGCAAGGCTGCTTGGGCGCGTAAACTTGCACTGTAGCTCAAACGTGCTAAATTGGCCGCCATGGCCTCGGCGGGATTCATTTCCACAACTTCAGCCAAGCGCTTGAATCGCACCCGTCGTGAGGTCGAAGAGGAGGCACTTCGCGAGTTGGGATTATTGCTGTCTGCGTCACTTTCTTCCGTACCTGAGCTTTTGCCACTTTCAGGTATGTTGGCAGGCACAAACAAAGGACTACTCAAAGACCGCAATAAGCTACTGTTACTGCCTTGATGACTACTACTCGAGGGTCCAGCGCCGTTCTCCGAAGCTTGTTCGTCTTGAGATTCGGTATCCTCCATGACCTCTTCGTCGTGATCTTGCACGTTAACGCGATGATAGTCTCCATTGCTAACATTGACCCTAGCTACCAAACGGTGGCTTTCTCGACGACATTCTTCTCGCCATGGTGCGTAGATCAGGAACCCCAATAAATAGGTGGAAAAGAGACAAGTTTTGAAGTATGTTGATAAGTACGGCTTGTCGTAGAACAAGTCCTTGAAAATGTACACCGTGAATTCCGATGACAGCTAAAAGAAAACCCACTATCAATAATGCACAGCGTAGTCATGTAAATTCAAGACCTTCTTACCACCCAAATGACGTCAACTAAAAGCAACAGCAAAATTCCTGCAAACAGCCTCTGGGGTCTAGTTAACGGGTCAAACTGTTGTGCCGCAGTAGAGGCCATAATTTACTTGGTTATTACATGTTCTTGACGTTTATCATATTAGGCAGCAAATTTCGTCTTCTTCTTTTTTCTTCTTCTTTCATTTCTTTTTACAATGTTTACTCTTAGAACTTTGCGTAAAAGTAAAACAAAAGTGGCCGAAAACTTGGAAAAATCACCAGAATAAAAATTTTTTGAGTCAGCTGTTTCATTTCAAAAAGTCTTTTCAGTACCTGCTCAGTGCTTGTTTGATCGAACGTTACGAAAGTGAAAAAAATCCTCATAAATTATTCGACTCTAATTCTAGATTCTACAAAAAGGTGAGAAAGAAAGTCATTAGATAATTAGATATTATCAAGTGTTTGTTTACAAATACACAGCCACGTCTGCCGACAAGATAAAAGTCCGTCAAACGAGAACGTTCCGAACGATTGGGTTCTAAAGTCGAAAATAGATAAACTGAAGCTCAATATAGCGTAGGCAATTGCCTACTCACGCGACAGGCTGCTTTACAATCATGTCATGTTAGCTACGGCAACGTTAGCGTCGTCATCGTTACGTCGTGGTCTACTATCGTGCAGCAGTGGGAGGAGGTGGCGTGCAGCTTTTCAGCTTGGCCTTTTCCAAAAGAAAGAACAACCACTCGACCATCGGCTAATAAGACAACCCTTTGGACACCTATTTTCTTCTAGCCTATTCAGCAGTCAAGTCCTGTCGGGTCCAGCTAGCAAAATGGCACCGGTGATCAATCCTGGTCAGGACGTATCTGCGGCTGTCGCTCAATGGATGGCCGAAAATGACGTTATGGTCTTTTCCAAGACCACCTGTCCCTTCTGTATTAAGCTCAAACAGGCGTTTAAGCAAGCCCGTATCGATTTCACGGCTGTGGAACTAGACACAATGGGAGCTACTGGTCCAGAGATTCAGAATGAACTGAAGGCCAAGACGGGACAATCCACTGTTCCTAATGTTTTTATTCGAGGAAAACATATCGGTAAACTTTCATTTTTTTTTCTTAAATTCTTAAAACACACTATTCGGAAAGTCAAATTTTTGTCCAAAAATTCAATTTTGACAAAACCCCAACATTTTCACGAGTTTTTCACGCAAATTTTTTTCGACAATTTTTCTCGTGAAATCAAAGTTGTCANCCCAAACCACAACATTTTTACGAGTTTTTCACCAGAAAAAAATCAACAATTTTCTCGGGAAATCAAAGTTGAATTTTTGGACAAAAAATGAAGATTTCGAACAGTGTGTAAAAGCGCCACTGTTTAAACCTAGCTTATGATACAACATAGGTGGCTCTGACACTACTTTGGACCTCTTGAAGCAAGGAACACTCTTTGCTAGCGGAAACACTCAATACGATTATGACTTGGTCGTTGTTGGAGGAGGATCTGGCGGATTGTCTACCGCCAAGGAAGCTGCTAGACTAGGCTACAACGTGGCTTGTCTGGACTTTGTCAAGCCATCTCCACCAGGAACTACTTGGGGTCTAGGTGGAACGTGCGTTAATGTGGGTTGCATTCCCAAGAAGTTGATGCACCAAGCGGCCGTCCTTGGCGAAAGCCTCAAAGATGCCAAAGAGTTTGGCTGGAACCTTGGTGATGTCCAACCTCAACACGATTGGGAAAAGATGGTGGACAACATCCAAAGTCACGTTAAAGGGCTCAATTGGGGCTACAAAGTTCAATTGCGTGAGAAGAAGGTCAAGTACTTGAACGAATTGGGTCGTTTCTCTGGACCCAACAGTTTGGAATTGACTGACAAAAAAGGCAAAAAAAGAGAAATTACGGCTGCCAACTTTGTGGTAGCAGTGGGAGGCCGGCCCAAATACCCTGATATTCCCGGAGCCCAGGAATATTGCATCACCTCCGATGATGTATTCAGCTTGAGCAAGAATCCGGGCTCAACGTTGATTATCGGCGGTAGCTATATTGCATTGGAGACTGCTGGATTTCTCAAAGGTCTTGGCATCAACGTCACTGTCATGGTAAGTGTACTTGAGTGACACACACCGATTTCTATAATCCCATGATGGGTTTCTTTATCAAGGTACGCTCCATATTCTTGCGTGGCTTTGACCAGCAGATCGCTGAGAAGATTGGTGCCCATATGGAAGAGCATGGCGTTGACATGGTCCGTCCTTGTGTTCCAACCAAAGTGGAGCAGATAGAACCTGGTAAACTCAAGGTCTATGGCAAATACAACGATGGTACCGACTATGTCAATGAATTCAATACCGTTCTTTTTGCGATTGGCCGCACTGCAGATACGCAAGGATTAAACTTGAACTCCGTGGGAGTGAAAGTACACGACAGTTCCAAGAAAATAATTGCCGATGAGAAGGAAAAAACTAGCGTGGATCATATTTTCGCTATTGGTGATGTGCTCGAGGGCAGTCCAGAATTGACGCCAGTTGCCATCCAGGCTGGCAAGCTCTTAGCTCGGAGAATCGTCGGTTCAAGTCAAGCCACAACGGATTACAACCTGGTGCCCACTACCGTTTTCACTCCTTTGGAGTATGGCTGCTGCGGTTATTCCGAAGAAGACGCAATTGCAAAGTTTGGCGAGAAAAACCTCGAAATCTACCATAGCGGCCTTTGGCCTTTGGAGTGGACCGTGGCCCATCGTCCAGAAAACGATTGTTACGCCAAGTTGATTGTTAATGTCAGCGACGACGAACGCATTGTTGGATTCCATTATGTTGGTCCCAATGCTGGAGAGGTCACCCAAGCATTTGCTGGAATGATGAAGTTGAAGGCTACCAAAGCCGACATGGAAAATTTGGTGGGAATTCATCCGACTTGCGCCGAAATCTTCACTACCATGAGTGTAACCAAATCCTCTGGTCAAGACGTTGGAGCAACAGGATGCTGAGGTTAAAGGAGCTAATGGAAAGGTTTACCTAACTTTTTTCCGTTAGCAACTATTGAAGAAAGAAAAAAAAAAGCACAAAAGCAATCCTCAATAGTTCTATAGATGACGAACCAACTGAAAATCATAGCCATGAACAGTTTGAGTTCTGATGTGTTGAGGAGAGTGAAAATGCTGTGATTGATTTTATTCAAACTTTTGAAATGTACAACTCGGTGATGAATTTTTCATATATTTTATCGACGGTGATGGCGTCGATGGCTTTTTTCCCGTGAACGACTTCTTTCTGATCTATTACGCTCACGACGATGAGAGTGAGGAGATCGACTTCTAGATCGCGATCTTTTTCTTCGCTTCTCTTGATCTGACTCTGAAGAAGATTCTGTTTTGTTACGTTTTTTGCTTTTCTTTTTGTCTTTCTTGCTCTTCTTTTTCTCCGATCTGCGATCCATTTTATCAAGCTTTTTTAGTAGCTTTAATTTTTCCTCTTTGGACATGTTTTTCAGGGCGTCCATGGGATCTTTAGACTTGCTTTTTCGCTGGTCTTGATGGTCAGGCAACATGTCATACTTTCTAATTCTGGGGTCATCTTGCAAATCCCATACTGTACCAGTGCCTAATCCCCAACGCATTTTCATGCCATCCTCTTTCATCTCTTCAATCAATCTTTTAGAATCTAAGGTTCCAACGGGGGCTTCAGAGTCCACAGCCTTGCCGTACATGGGACATTCTTTGTCCGTGTTAATGTGCCCGTATTTGTGGCACTTGACACAACGGACGTTTCTGACTTGAATACCAAAAGGTTGATCTTTGACATTGTCATCTCCTTTGGCCCAGGATTCTCTTGGTGCAGTACCCCAAGTTCTTTGCCACTCAAACTTGTATTGTGGCTCTCCGTTATCATCATCCTTGTCCTTCTCGTCTTTTTTTGCCCCTGGTGGAGCCTCATACATGAAATTCAAGGAGACTTTCTCTCTGGATTCCTTGGAAAGCAGAGCTTTGTTGTTGTAGACTTCTTGTTCACGATCATATTGTTGTCTCAAGTCATCTTGCTTCTTTTTCTCTGCGTCAGTCCTTTGTTCAGCCATCCATACTCGTTTCAAGTTATCTCTTGAGGCAGGGTGAAAGAACTTCTTGCACATATAATTATTGAAGCCTTTGCCCATGGTGACGGATTTATTTGTAAAACGTTTGAAAAAATGCGAACGAAAAACGTTTCTTTTGAACTCTCAACGTCAATTGTCAAAAAATTTGACTTTTGTTATGATTTCGTCACCTTGAAAAGTTTACGCGAAATTTAAGGCAATTTTTAAAATTCTATTCATTTTTTTAAAGAAAGTATGTATTTGAAATTGAATCCACAGATAGAAAAGGCATAGGTGATTTATAAAAAAAAATCATTAAAGGGTAAAGGTTTTTTTACAAGTCTTCATCATCTTCTGGTAAAGCGGTATCTTGAGCCTCAATGTAATCTTTCTCCACTTGTTTCTGCCAATTGGGGTCCATTTGAACTTCAGGTGGTAAAAGTGCGGGCATAGCCACAAATTCCAAGTTTGGGTCCCCAATTAACTTTCTGGCCAGCCACAAGAAAGGCTTTTCGAAATTATAGTTGGATTTGGCAGATATGTCATAGTACTGCAAGCAAAATATTTTTTCATAAATTGTATCAATGACTTCAAGTCACTCCTCACCTGAAGGTTCTTTTTTCTGTGAAACACAATGGACTTGGCTTTGACTTTTCTATCCTTGATGTCTACCTTGTTTCCAGTCAGAACAATTGGGATATTTTCACAAACTCTGACCAAGTCTCTGTGCCAATTGGGGACATTTTTGTAGGTAACACGAGAGGTGACATCAAACATGATTATAGCACACTGGCCTTGAATATAGTAACCGTCACGAAGGCCACCAAACTTCTCTTGGCCAGCAGTATCCCACACATTGAACCTGATGGGACCGCGGTTGGTATGAAAGACCAAAGGATGAACTTCAACACCCAATGTGGCCACATATTTCTTCTCAAACTCGCCGGTCAAGTGACGTTTTACAAACGTGGTCTTGCCGGTACCTCCGTCTCCAACGAGAACCAATTTGAAGGTGGGCATGTCTTGATCGCCAGAAGCCATTTTGAGTTGATTTCTAAAAATTACTTTAAGATATCATTACAGAAGAACAAAAAAAGTATGTGATAAACTTTGGCGCCATGTTCAGCGATTTTCCAACGAAAAATACTACAAATTATTATGAAGAAAGTACAGACTGATCGCTTAAAAAATAGCTTGAAAAGTTGTGAACTCAAAGCAAATGAATGGAATAATCATGTTCTTGCTCTTCTTACCTTGTCGATGCTTAAGATATTTCAGGATTTCTTTCAGATTTCACCGATTAATTGCAATTTTTTTTCAAACTGTTGAGTTTACTCTCAGCTGAGCATCAAAAATAAGTCGATCCTTAATATTTTAGAGGTAAAAATTAGAATAAGATTTTTTTAGCTAAAGATTACAAAAACAACAAAAAGGGCAAAAAATATCAATTATTTAAACTGATTAGCAATAGATTTCTCATTAAGAATGATTATAAAATTGACTGTCTTCTCATGTTGTTGTGCCTTAAAGAAGATAGGGAGAAGACGATACTTTATTACATCATTGATAAAACTGAGAAGATTGACTCGATTTTTGCTCCACCACTCCAAAATTATAAGAATTTCGGCGGTTTTTTCTTTTTCTTGCCAAATCGTTAAAAATTGTAAAATTATGTTGAATTAATAATGGCATTTAAAATACTGCCCAACGCTGAAGTGTCCCGCTTTCTTCGTCCCTCCGATGTGATGGCTAAAACCTTCTTGGATGGTCAGGACCATGATCCTCACTTCATTCCTCCAATGGGACAGATTGATGCAAAGAAAAACTTGCAAATTGAAATGTCCACCATTGGCCATGAGATGAGTCAGGAAGACGAGGGTCTCCCAGAACCATCGAGCAAGGAGGCCGTAAATGTGTACCTGAGGGTGAAGCCCAAAACCGAAGACGAAAGTAAATATTACAGCATTGCCTCAGACAACACTGACACTGCCGATGAGAAGACCGATCTCGAAGAGGAAGAGTACAAAAAAGACGTGGTAGCTGAAACCGAAGTAGTGTCAATTGAAAGTGATCATCAAATTGCTTTTAACGCGCCTCCAGATTCAGCTACTTACAAGAACTCTGTCAACGGCAAGGGCAAAATGACTCATCGGTTTAGCTTTACCAAGATTTTGCCCTCCGAGACGGAACAAGCCTCCCTTTTCAACGAAATAATCCTTCCCAGATTGAAAAATTTCTTGTTGGAAGGACGGAGCCAACTTATTTTTTCTTATGGAGCAACCTCGTCGGGCAAAACATTCACAATCCAAGGAGACCCCGGACGCCCTGGAATCCTTCCCCGAGCTCTAGACGTCCTATTCAACTCCTTCGGTGACAACTATTCGCAAAACGTCACCTACAAACCCTCGGGAACAAATGGGCTTGGCACCATGGTACCACGAGAAATCGAACGCGTTGCTCAAGAAAAGAAGACGATCATGGAAATGGGCACTGAAATCAGCCTGGATGGCAGTCAGCTTAGCCTGGGGGCTTCATCTTCATCCTCCATTCACTCCAGTCAACGGGTTAAAGACGAGACCAAGATTAAATTACCCCAACTGCAGCAGGGTAGCCAGTACGCAATCTGGATCAGTTTTGCCGAGATTTACAATGAGAACATTTATGATCTCTTTGAAAAGCTACCCGAGGTAAAAAATGGCGAAAAGCCCAGGCGATGTCCTTTGAAATTGGCCGATGACAAGAATGGTACCGTCTACATCAAAGGTTTGAAAGAAGTGGCGGTGGACAACACGGACGAAGCTTACCAACTGCTGCAAATTGGCCGGAGGAACCTCAAGTTTGCGGCCACCCGCTTGAACCACCATAGCAGTCGGAGCCACTGCATCTTCACCATTAAAGTGGTTAAAGTGAGCAGCAACCAATCCAAGTGTGCTCAAGTTAATCTTTTGTCTTTTTGCGACTTGGCCGGTAGTGAACGTATCAAGAAGACACTCAACACCGGCGAGCGTCAAAAAGAGGCTGGAAATATCAACACGTCTCTCATGGTCTTGGGACGCGTCATCAAAGATATTCGCCATAACCAAAACGTGAAAAATGTCAAAAATCATCGCGTGGTGCCATTCAGAGACAGTAAACTCACCCGTCTATTTCAGCCCTTTTTCAAGTCCGGCCTTGGACAAGTGTCAATGATTGTCAACATCAGTCAATCGGCATACCTGTTTGACGAAACGTTGCAAGTCCTCAAATTTTCTGCAATCGCATCCAAGGTTAAAATTGAGGAATTCAAAGATGTTGTCAACCATGATCCTTTCGTAGTGCCGATGGCAACAGTTACCTCCAATGCTGGTGGAAGCAAAAGGAAGGCCCAAGACAACAATCAAGCCAAACGTAAAACCCGATTTTCAATTCTGGTGGAGAAAAATAAACGAAGTGTTGGAGGTCCTCAGCATTATCAAGGAGGTGGAATGGGCGCCTTCAGAGGTTCTATTGCTTGGGAAGATCCTCAGTTATGTTCCACCATTTTGCAAGCTCCGCCCAACAAAAAGGCCATGGTGATGGGAGGTCAAGAAACATCTGTCCTGGAAGAAGAAGACGAGCTAGAAGACTTGAACGACGAGACAGTAATTGAATCGACGCGATATGATGTCAATGGTCTTTTGAAGCTGATTGACTCATTGAAAAATGACTTGATCGATGCCAAGCAGAAAAACATTCGCATTGAGGTTGAAACGCGACAAGAATTGTGCGACGAGTTTAACAAAATGATGGTGGACATTGAGACGGACTGGGAGAAAAAATTGCAAGAAGAAAAGGATCGGGCTGCTGAATACTCCGAATGGCGCATAGGGAAAATGCAAGAAGCTTTAGATGAGAGACGTTTGGATCGAAGCAATTCCAATGCTACAATTGTCGAGAATAATGAAGCATTGGAACAAAAGACGAAGGAATTAGAAATTATTCAGTGTGAATTGGATGCTTTGAAAACGTTGAATTCCAGTGTTTTAGTAGACAACAAAAAGTTGAAAGATCTGTCAGAGTCACTTAAGAGGACCCTGGAGGACAGCAAAGAAAAGGAGACCCAATTGAATCAAACTGTACACAGCCTGAAAAAGGAACTAGAAAGCACCAAATTGGCTTTGGAGAATGAGAATTGCGAGCCTAGGTTAAAAGAAATGGAAGATACTATTCAATCATTGCAGGAGACAAATCAGGGACTAAAAGGAAAGATTAAAGAGTTGAAGCTTCTGTTGGATGAAGCAGCTCAAGATTATCACAGGCTCAGTACCAATGTTGAAACGCTTCAGGTGGGTCAATTACTTTAAAAACCTTTTCCTTAGTAACCTCCTCCTTCTTTTTTACGCTTAGAACGAGGTCAAGGTCAAAGACTGCGCTGTGCAAGAACTCAAAGGAACGGAAAACGAGTTACGGCAACTTCTTACCGCTTCAAATGCCAGAAATGAAGAAATGGAGTTACAAGTCTTTGAGCAAGAAGAGCAACTTGAGAAATTAAAGACCGAGTTGGACAACGTTACCAAAGGTAAGAGACGTTTTTTTCTTAAAAACTTGTTGCTCAGTCATTTTTATAAAGCGCGAGCTCAAGCAGCTCGCGCTTCTACATCTTTATAATCTTGTTCTTGTTGTTCTTCTTCTTCTTTCACAATTTGTCAAATTTGTGTAATTTTACGCTTTTCTTAGATTTTCAAGATGCTTAGATTTTCAAAATTTTGCGCTTATAGTTTGAAAAGTTTGAAAATTGTTCTTGTTTTTCCTTCTAATTTAGAAAAAGAAACCAATTGGTCACAAAAGATGGCATCTGAACAGCAATTAACTGGACTCAATGACGAAATTGAAAGCTTACGGTCGGAAAAGAAGAAATGGCGTAGCCTAGCCGAATCCCGAGAAAGCGAAATCAGTGCATTAGAAAAGTCGGAGAAAACTCATTTACAAAGCCAAATGGCATTAACGGAAAAATTGCAAGCTTGCCAGAAAAATCTCAAGTTTTATGAGGACAAAAACAGTGAAAAAGATACCTCCATTAGCACTCTTCAAAAAGCCTTGAACGCCATCAAGAAAGAGGAAAGTGCTATTGAAGCTCTAGAACAAGAACTCAATCGAAAAAGTGAAGAATTGAGTTGCAAAAATTTGAAAATTGAAAGCTTACAGGCCAAAATGGCGGAAAATGAGTATGATGTGCAAAGAGTCAAAGATGACAAAGAAAAGCTGATGAACCACTATGATCAGCAGTTTAAAAAATTGACCGAGGAATTAAGCCTGGAGAAACGGGAGACAGCCAAGATGCGACAACTGATGCACTCGACAACGACGCCACAAAAGCAACAACAGCAAAGGGTCACTAGCGAAGTGACAATGTTGCGTGAAGAATTGGAAAAAAAATCAGAACTGATCAAGACTTTGGCTGCCAAAGTCACAACGCCTAAGAAAACAGTGGTCAGCAGCAATCTCGGCGAGAGTGAGTCTGCTGCTGAGGTTGAAAAGAAACACGCGGCAGAAATAAAGAAAATCAAAAGTTGCTATGACAAACTGATTGATGACTACAAAAAGGCTAACGACGAATTGTTAAAACATGTGCCAGCCTCTGCGGCCAAAAAGGTGATGAGTTTCAAGAGACCAGTGGAGGATAGTGAGGCTGAAGATGAAAACACAGCACCAAGGCAAGCTCCCACACCTGTCACTACCCTTGACAAAAGCAGCGTGGAAGCCACCCCCGTGCAAGAAGACAAGAGTCGAAAACGCCGAATGAGAAAGACCAAAGGCCAATCCAAGGTCAGTGCCACAACGCAAGTGTCATTTGAAGACGACAGCATGGTGTGTAATGAGGACTCTGTCTTTGAGACTACCGAGGAGTCTAGGCCCACCAAAAAGCCTCGGCGAGGTGAGCGGGTCTCCAGAGCTCGTCCAACCAAACAGTACAAATCCTCTGCCACTGAGGAGGAAATCCAGGACACTTCTACGGCCTCAACGGCCACCACCTCCATATTGAGTGACACCAGCAACATCAAACTTAAAGAGGAGGACTCGGGAGTCCTGGCTTGGAAAACGCCAGCAACCAGCAAGAAAAGGAAACTTTTTTCCCAAACACCTCGTCCAGATGTAAGTTTACTTCTACTGTTCAAGACGAACTATCTGACGTTTGATCCTTTCCAGATCATCACTCCACAACCGGACGAAAGTGACCACAACGACACACCGCGGTCAATTGTCAAGCGACAATTGCGGTCTCGTAACATCAAAATTAAAAAGTGAGCCGCGGCCAATAATTTTGACCATGTTTCTTTTATATAATAAATTCAAGTATATTTTCGTCAATTTTCGTGTCGAGTAGCTCTGTATTGAGCATTGCTGTCTACTTGGCTGGAGGCGTCGCCTAGAGCGGGCAGGGTTGGGGGCGTCAGCCGGACTTTGATGGGGTATCGAGTTCCAGCGATTTCTATTTCGTATTGTCCCTGTCGGACAAATTCCTGGTCTGTGAAAGGCTCGTCTGGATTGGTCACGTAGCATAGGCCAACATGTTTGTTCAAGCTGAAGCCATAGGAACAAGTAGTGACGCTGCCAACAAAGACGTCGTTCCGGTAAATGGGTTCTCCGCCCCAAGGCCAAGGATCCACATCAGAGTCGTGATCATTGTTGTCCACCAGAAAAAGAACCAAAGTCTTCTTTCCCATGCCTACCTTGTCTTCTTGAGCAATAACTTGGCCACCAATAAAGTCAATATTCTTCTTGACTTTGGTTCGGAAATTCCTTCCACTCTCCATGGGTGTGGTGTAGGAGTCGATATCCTGCCCCCAAAAGGCGTAAAACTTTTCAATGCGTAGAGCACGCATTGCAAAGTAACCGCAGTTCATGATTCCAAATTCTTGTCCCGCCTCCAGAATGGAATCGTAAATCTCCACCGCAAACTCATTGGGAATGTACAAGACATATCCCTGTTCCCCCGTATGAGTCATATTCATGGTCAAGATCTCTGGCGAGCACGAGACATCCATATGTCGGCAAGTAAAGTAGGGAAAATTGGCGGTGGAGAGGTCGACATCCGTTAACTTGCCCAGAGTGTCTTTGGAGCGGGGTCCCATGATGCACAAAGAGGTGTAGAGGGATGTGACATCCTGTAGGTACACCGACTCCTCGAAGCCCAATTGATTCAATTGGTGGCGCATCCAGGCGTAGGATTTCATTTGCTGTATTGAGGGTGACATGAGCATGAACCTATTTTCCTGTAGACGAGCAACGGAACAATCATTTTCGTAGCCTCCATGCTTGTTATGCATGCCAGTGTGCTTGATATGACCAAGGGGCATGTCAATGTCATTGGCGCAGAGTTTTTGCAGGAAATCCACCACTTCTCTTCCAGAAGACCACAGATCAAACTTGGCGAAAGAGGAATAATCACACAGAGCCACTTTGGCCCGTGCGGCATAAAATTCTTCAGAGACTTCTTTAAACCAAGGTGGCTTGAAAAAGGTCTTGGTCTCGGCAATGCTGACAGATTCATCTTTGGCAATGGGATCAGAAGCTTTCTTAAAGTCCTCGCCCAGGCCGAAATAGCTCAGATCTAAGGGAGCCTCCTCTTTTTTAAAGTACATGGCACGTTCATAACCCATGACTTGATTGAAGCGGGCACCGTAGTCGCGCAAACGGGGGAATATGGGAGTTGTTCGCTGGGCTCGACCTGTGCGGAATTCTTGGAAGGGATAGGGAATGGTGTATAGCCGTCCAGGCACTTCGTGTACCCGATCCCGCAGGAATTTACGATTATTGTGCATTGGTAAAAATCTCTGAATATCCTGTAAATGAAGAAGCAGCGGATTATTGAATGCTGATCATTGCAAATCAGTACTTATTAGTATTACCAAATTATACATGTCAAAAGTGGGACGACCTTCGACAATGTAGTTAGCAATAGCCTCGCCAACCCCACCCGCAGCACCCGCACCGATGGAACGCATTGCAGCGGCAACGTAATAATTTTGCAATTCGGGAGATTGGCCTATGATCCATTGGCCATCCGGAGAAAACGCTTCTGGACCATTGGTTAGTTGTCCAAGAAAAGAGTCTTCTAAATGTGGCAGCCGCTTCAAAATGGCTTCGAATAGGACAAAAAAGTGGTCCCAATCCACTTGGAGTTGTCTAGACTTTGAAGATGTTGGCAGTGATCCGTCCTCAAAAGCTGGCTTGGCCACCGGTTCAAATCCACCGGCCAAGACGCAGCCTCCCTTTTCCCGGAAGTAAATATAGCTGTCAGGGTCTCGCACCACTGGAGTATTTGAAGGGAGGTACGACACAGGCTTGGAATGGAGATAGTAGTGTTCTGCAGGATGTAAAGGCACTTGAACACGAGGATTGGATAGAATGCCAATGTGTCGGGCCCAAAAGCCGGCAGTGTTAACAAAGTTGTCGCATTCGATTGTCCCCAAATTGGTTTTGACTCCGGTCACTCTCAAATTTTTGCTCAAGACTTCTTCCACTTTGCAATGCTGAACGATACGAACGCCCAATTTTGTAGCTAGCTGACTTAGAGCTAAGCAAGTCTCATAGGGGTCGGCTACACCATCTCCAGGCACCCAAAGCCCTCCTTTGAGATCTGACACTTCCATTGCTTGACAAAGTTGCTTACAGTCAGCCGGAGTGACAAGCTCACAGTCGACTTGTCGAGCCACCGATTCAGATTTCAGTCGTTTGTAATATTGCATTCGGTCTTCCGTCTGAGCCACATAAAGACTTCCAACCTCTTTCCAACCCGTAAAATAGCCGTGTTCCTTTTGCAGTTCCAAGTAAAGATCTTTGCTCTGCTTAGCCAATTTCGATTCGACACTGGAAGGCTTCATGAGACTGATCAGTCCCGAAGAGTGCCATGTGGTGCCACCGCCCAATACGCCTTGGTCAAGAAGCACCGTCTCCTCGCCTAAACCTCTCTGTGCCAATTTGTAAGCTATGGCAGCCCCTTGAGCACCGCCGCCACAGATGACAACCCTAGCTTTACTAGGCAGCTCAGCCGTAGGAGTATCAAGTTTGCTAGCAATAATAAGCTCTGAAGTTTCATTCTTTTCATTAGAAGTGACTAGACATCTTCTCGAAGCTGCCAAGAGCCTCGGTGGAGGCTTCAATATTCTTACAGAAAAAGACATTTTATTTTTTTTCGGCTGACATGTTATTGTTTTGACAGTCCAACAGTGTATCAAGATTGAACCTCCGTAAATTCCCCAATTTTTTTGCCGAAAAGTAGCCACTTTTCGCATCCTGGTAAAATTCTACAAATATATTCAGCTTAGAAAAAAAAGTCCGTCAAATCATCTAATGTCATTTGAGTTTGACTGGGTTCGCATTTTATCAGTTTTAAATCTTTTGTATTTTCTTTCAGAGTTTACTGAACATTCTCAATCTCAAAGCTGTTTACAGGCTGTTGCTCCTTTTCAGTTACTGACGGTTTTTTCGGCTCATCTTTTATGCTAGCAAAGCACGAAGCATATAACTCCAAAATGAAAAAAATAAGGCATCTAATCAAATCTCTTGATTTACAAATAAGCCTTTAAAGGTTTGAAATGTTACTAAATATACTTTTAGGGTATATAGAAAATATTTCTAAGATGTATTTAGGTAAATGTTTAATTCACAATTATGGCTGAACGGTACTCGAAAAATCATATGTGTGTTGGGCTCGACTTAGCATGCATATGAATTTCGAGCGGCAAAATAAACGGTTTGAATTCGTTATCATCATTCGCTCGTGGACTCTCGCCTTGATCGGAAGCTCCGCTTTGTTGAACTAAAAACTCCCTTCCAAGAAATTTGAAAAAAAAACTTGCGAAAATGCGTGAATGTTTGTCAATCCACGTTGGCCAAGCCGGTGCCCAAGTAAACTTTTCGGATTTTTCTTTTAAATGGTAGCTTTTTTTTAAACATGTTTTTTTTTCATTTAGATCGGTAATGCTTGCTGGGAACTCTACTGTCTTGAACATGGAATCCAACCTGACGGCACCATGCCTTCCGACAAGGCGGCTGGAGACGACTCTTTTTCTACCTTTTTCGCCGAGACTGGAGCTGGCAAACATGTGCCCAGGGCTGTCTTCGTAGATTTGGAACCATCCGTGATCGGTAAAAACCATAAAAAATTTTTGAGCGTCTCCTTTCCGAATAGTTGCTAGATTTCATCTTTTATCTTAATTTTATAGATGAAGTCCGAACTGGAACTTATCGTCAACTGTTCCACCCTGAGCAATTGATTTCCGGCAAAGAGGATGCTGCCAACAATTACGCTCGCGGTCATTACACCATTGGTAAAGAAATTGTGGACTTGGTTTTGGACCGGATCCGCAAACTCGCTGACCAATGTAGCGGCCTTCAAGGTTTCCTCATCTTTCACTCATTCGGTGGAGGTACCGGATCTGGATTCACATCTCTCTTGATGGAGCGTCTCTCTGTTGATTATGGCAAGAAGGCCAAATTGGAGTTCTCCATCTACCCGGCCCCGCAAGTAGCAACGGCCGTCGTGGAACCCTACAACTCAATCTTGACCACCCACACTACTTTGGACCATTCCGATTGTGCTTTCATGGTGGACAATGAAGCCATTTACGATATTTGCCGACGCAACCTTGACATTGAGAGGCCAACTTATACTAATCTCAATCGTTTGATTGGGCAAATTGTCTCCTCCATCACGGCCTCTTTGAGATTTGACGGTGCCCTCAACGTGGATTTGAACGAGTTCCAAACAAACCTGGTGCCTTATCCCAGAATTCACTTCCCTCTTGTTACCTATTCGCCTATTATCTCTGTGGAAAAA